>CAJHQP010006313.1:0-39119 GCA_905132765.1 Moricandia arvensis | reverse complement strand
AGTACTATATTGAACCTCTTATTTGAGAGAGTAAAGTGAGAATATAGGGTTATATTTGAAATAAAACCCCACATCAGACATGAAGACAAACATGTTGTATCTATCCTTAATTGATTCAAATAATTTTTTATGAACCTGTTAAAAGTCAAAAACAAGGCTACTATGATAGAATTTGGTGGTGATCCAGGTTTAATTACTACATGCTTCTGCAATTACGAGCAAGAGGAGGAGTCTGCGGAGATATAATCAATCGATACCCGACCTTTGACATAGGTCGACGACGTCACATACATACAAACACTGGAAGGAACCTACCCTTCAGAATCGATCGATATCCAACTTCAACAATCGGCCGGCTGTCTCAGCAAACAACAATTGTTTGATTTCAAACCTCAACCAACGACCGACACTCATGCCACATATCAGAACCAAGAAGACAGTCCATAAGACAATGTCTACACTGGACATCAATACCGTGAGAAGGCATCCGATAACACCAACCCATATTACACAGAACTTTACAAGAAGAAGCATCTGAGCATGATACATTTGAGTTCTAGAAGTCTAGAGACTTAAGCTGGTTGAACGAAACCAAAGATCCATCATCGATCGATAAGACACGTCTACCATCGATCGACGGCCTCGCCGAATATGGATACAAAATTTTGACACAACAACCGGAGAAGATTTTGTTGGGAGAAGTGAGATGAGTATGGAGTTTATATAGATGACAATGGCAATGCACGAGCCATTGATGGAAAATTCATTAATGTGTCTAAGGAGGACATCATGGAGATTCTTGAGAGAGCCAACATGCATGAATATACTCATCTAATCTATGTTTGCCATAGTATGCAGTAGACATTCGCAGAGCCCAGGGCCAGACACATCAACTTAGAGCACACAAGAAGTTGACAACATGGTACAAGGAATTTACAGAGCCTAGGAGATGATTGATTACATATGACTATTACAAGAGGCTTGATGACTTGTACCCGTTCAACAACATTTTGGCTGGTTAACCATATGCATGGAAGAGATGGAGCAAAGATGGACTACACTCATTAGATTTATTCAACAAAAATGATCGATTGGGAGCAGTTTGGTTCAGCATCGACCGACTGCAACACGAGGACATCGGATCAATAGTCATCACGCAGCATTTAGGCAGACGCTGTAACATAGAAGTTATTGGAAGACAATCTTGATGGATTTTACCTTTCTCAAGACTTGATGAGGGATAGTAATCTACAAAGATTGGATGATATTTCAGAGCCCACAGATGCCAGGCTTAACAACTGATGGGATGGTTTTCAAACACTCCAGGAAAGGGACGAGTAGAATGGAGACTGCTCATATAAGGATGGAACAACCAGAGAACCAGAGGAGAAGAAGCTGTGAGGAGTTTCATCAGTGCATAGTTTGAAGACAAACAGAGAGTATGTGGGATACCTGCTTTCCATGGTTCGGTGAACCACCTTACTAGTCCAGAAGTCCAAACGTCGAGATTGAGACTATAACCAATCCCTAAGTGGAGGCAAACCCACTGTGTAGTAAGTTTTAATTTGGGTTTTTCATTTTTTAGTTATTAATTATGATTTTATTTAATTACTTTAGGTTTTCAAAGAAGAAGTAGAAAAGTTCAAAACCACCATCAGTCGACATCAACACTTCACCATCGGTCGACGGCTTGGATGGTTTACCATCGATCGACAATCATCACTCATCAAAGCAATCATGATGAACTGAACAATATAATGCATAGAATAATAAATGGGGTTCCAATACAAATTTGTGAAGGAGTTCGGATCTTTTCCCTAAACAACTAAAGAGCTAATGCAAGAAAGTAAAAAGCTGTAAAAAATTAAAACATGGGGTTTCTTTCTCTGCCTAAACAATGCTAGAACCATATAAACTAGGTCAAAACTATGTCCATGGGCGTTCTCGTAATTCTTCTTAACTTGGGCTTGAAGTCGGCCACTACTCTGCGAGTGGGTCGTTGATCAACAACAAGGGTGTTCTGTTGATCAATGGTCATGCTTGACTTCAATTTGTACTTAGCTGAATGTGAACAATACTCAATATCTCTTATGAATACTCTAACAAGATCTATGATCTCCATAATGCTCGAAAACGTACTTGGACCTTTATAGACTCTAAAACACAGTACATACACACATAATAGACTCCAAATGATGGTCTAAAACTGGTAAATAACAAGGTATATCAACTCCCCTAGACTTAACATTTTGCTTATCCTCAAGCAAAACAAAGGTAGCCTATGAAAGTGGTTTGACAAGCGGAGACTCACATAATGAATAACTAAAACTATCAACTCTACTATATTGCACCCACATCAAATAATTATAACCAAAGATAAACACTATATGCCCTATCCTAGTATATAAACCAAATCCATTTGTCATTAACTTAACAAATACTAATTTGAATCACCCCTCTACTGATCTTATTTCTTTGCATAAAAATAAAGTGCAGGATTTACCTTGGAGTATTGATCAAAGGATACATCAGCTCAACTCCTGCAAATCTGCATACACAGGTATAAGGTCTTTCATGATCCCTTTCTTCCCTCTTTTCTATCTTCTCTGAATCTTTTTAAATATAAAACTTAATGGAAAATGATGCTGATACAGTCCATCTTGACATCTTATTTTCGATTTCTTCTCTGTTTTTTGGCAAAGTTGTAGGCGAGTAGTGGGGTCATCGGTAATGTACATATCCCTTGCTTCCAACAATCTGTGATCATTCCTTTGAGTTAGAATAGTGGGGGTTATTGGTAATGTACCTAACCCTCTGCATCTTTGGAAGTCATCTCAATCTTTTCTTTATATAGATGCTGAAGAGAGAGAAGGGAATCATAAATACACAGACTAGTACCTTACAAACTTGCAAAAGGAATTCATTATGATGTATGCCAAGCCCCAAAGCAAGCAAAATAGTCAGTATTAGGTTAGATATCAGCTTTGGTTCCTTCAAAATTTCTTAGTAAGTGTGATCTAATGGCACGATGATCCACTTTGGCATATCTAGTGATCTTTGCAATCAACATGTCTAAGAGTGGTGCTATAGTGTGGTTAGTAAATAAATAAGTTATGTTCATAATCCCCTTCTTGACTCAATAAAAATATTTTTTTAAAAAGTTAAGTAAATATAACAAATAAAAGTTCAAATATATAAAAGCATCAACAAACCTCCCCAAACTTAAATACCACTGCCCCGGTGTTATCCTTCCGGTTTGGCTAAGGGAAAAACTAAATCATAAGTAAGAGGTAGAGAGACGTCAAAGTTACCAAACTCGACAAGGAGTGTCAACCGATGTGAGTGATGATTGTCGAACGATTGTAAACCATCCAAGCTGTCGAGCGATTGTGAAGTGTTGATGTCGGCTGATGGTGGTTTGAAACTTTTCTACTCCTTCTTTGAAAACCTAAAGTAATTAAATAAAAACTGTAATTAATAACTAAATAATGAAAAACCAAATTAGAACTTACCACAAAGTGAGTTTCCTCCCACTCACTGCCTGTTTATAGTCTTAAGCTCGACATTTGGACTTCTGGACCAGTAAGGTGGTTCATCGAACCAATGTGGAAAGCAAGTATCCACATACTCTTTGTTTGTCTGAAACCATGCATTGATGAAGCTCCTCACTCTTTTTTCCTCCGGTTCTCTAGTTGTCCATCCTTATCTGAGCGGTCTCCAATATACTCATCCTTTCCTGGAGTGTTTGAATACATCCCGTCAGCACGTTAAGCCTGGCATTTGTGTGCTCTGAAATATCATCCAATCTCTGGTAGATAATATCCCTCATCAAGTCTTGAGAAAGGTACACACCATCAAGCTTGTCTTCTAATAATTTCCCTGTACCAGCATCTGTCGAAATGCTGTGTGATGGCTATCGATCGATGGCCTAGTGTTGTCGTCGGTCCATGCTGAACTAACTGCTCCAATCGATTGTTGTTGTTGTTAAATAATCTGATGAGTGTAGTCCATCTTTTGCTTCATGAATAGTGGGGGTTATTGGTAATGTACCTAACCCTCTGCATCTTAGGAAATCATCTCAATCTTTTCTTTTTATTGATGCTGAAGAGAGAGAAGGGAATCATAAATACACAAACTAGTACCTTACAAACTTGCAGAAGGAATTTGATACGATGTATGCCAAGCCCCAAAGCAAGCAAAATAGTCAGTATTTGGTTAGAGATCAACTTTGGTTCCTTCAAACTTTCTTAGTAAGTAAGATCTAATGGCAGGATGATCCACTTTGGCATATCTAGTGATCTTTGCAATCAACATGCCTAAGAGTGGTGCTATAGTGTGTTAGTAAATAAAGAAGTTATGATCATAATCCCCTTCTTGACTCAATAAAAAATTTTGAAAAAAATTAAGTAAATATAATAAATAAAAGTTCAAATATATAAAAGCATCAACAAACCTCCCCAAACTTAAATACCACTGCCCCAGTGTTTATCCCTTCTGGTTTGGCTAAGGGAAAAAACTAAATCATAGGTAAGAGGTAGAGATACGTCAAAGTTACCAAACTCGGCAAGGAGTGTCAACCGATGTGAGTGATGATTGTCGAACGATTGTAAACCATCCAAGCCGTCGACCGATTGTGAAGTGTTGATGTCGGCTAATGGTGGTTTGGAACTTTTCTACTCCTTCTTTGAAATTTAAAGTAATTAAATAAAAACCGTAATTAATAACTAAATAATGAAAAACCAAACTAGAACTTAGTACAAAGTTAGTTGCCTCCCACTCACCGCTTGGTTTATAGTCTTAAGCTCGACATTTGGACTTATGGACTAGTAATGTGGTTCATCGAACCAATGGGGAAAGCAAGTATCCACATACTCTTTGTTTTTTTGAAACCATACAGTGATGAAGCTCCTCACAGTTTTTTTCCTCCAGTTCTCTGGTTGTCCATCCTTATCTGAGCGGTCTCCATTCTACTCATCCTTTCCTGGAGTGTTTGAATGCATCTCGTCAGCACGTTAAGCTTGGCATATGTGGGCTCTGAAATATCATCCAATCTCTAGTGGATATTATCCCTCATCAAGTCTTGAGAAAGGTACACTCCATCAAGCTTGTCTTCTAATAACTTCTCTGTTACCAGCATCTGTCGAAATGTTGTGTGATGGCTATCGATCGATGCCTAGTGTTGCCGTCGGTCCATGCTGAACTAACTGCTCCAATCGATTGTTGTTGTTAAATAATCTGATGAGTGTAGTCCATCTTCTGCTTCATCTCTCCCATGCACGTGGTTAACCAGCCAATACTATTGTTGAACGGGTGGTAAAGGTCATCAAGCCTCTTGTAATGTTCATTCGTAATCATTCATGGGATCTGTAAATTCCTTTTACCAAGTTGTCGACTTCTTGTGTGCTGTAAGTTGATGTGTCTAGTCTGACTCTGCGAATGTTTGCTGCATGCTTTGGCAGACATAGATAGTATATTCATGCAGGTTGGCTCTCTCAAGAATCTCCCTAATGTCCTCCTTAGACACATTGATGATTCTTGCATCCATGGCTCGTGCATTGCCATTCTCATCTCTGTACTCATACTCATCTCTCTTAAACTTCTTCGGTTGTTCTTGTCAAAAGCTCTGGATCCATATTTGATGAGACCATCGTCGATGATAGATGTGTCTTATTGATCGATGTTTTATCTTTGGTTTCGTTAAACCGGCTGAAGCCTCTAGACTTATAGAACTCAAATGTATCGCGCTCAGCTGCTTCTTCTTAGAAAAGTTCTGTGTAATCTGGGTTGGTCCTCTCTGGTGCCAACTTACGGTATTGCTTTCCACTGTATAAAATATCTTCTAGATGTTCTTCTTTGTTATGATCTGTGACATGAGTGTCGGCCGATGGTTGAGGTTTTCAAGCGATCGATTGTTGTATACTGAGACCGTCGATCAATTTTCGATGTTGGGTATCGATTGATTCTGAAGGGTGGGTTCCATGCAGGTGCCGTCGACCGATGTCAAGGGTTGGGTATCGATCAATTCTCTCTCTGCAGACTCCCCATATTGCTCGTAATTGTAGAAGCATGTAGCAATTAAAACTGTATTATCACCCTATTATATCAGAATAGCCTTGTTCTTCACTTTATCATGTTCATAAAAATTATTTGAATCAATTAAGGATAGATACAACTTGTTTATCTTCATGTCGCAGATAGCTTCCATTGTGGCCATGAATGCTCTTGCAAGGAGTAAGGAAGAGTTCCAGTCAATCTTGATATCCATCACATGGAAGTCTATTGGGACTAAGGCGTTTCAAATATGCCACAAGGACGTCTGTGGCTATCCCGCCTGAATTCACCTTGGAGCAATCCAAAAAAGTGAATGAATCACTGGAAGGCTCCACTTCTCTGCCATATCTAGGCATGATGTTGACATCGCAGAGGGCATTGGGATACTCGTGGCCTTTGACAAAACATGGAACTACAAACTTTCCAGGGTCATTTTTCTTCTTGAGTAATCCTCTGCTTTAGCTTCTCTCTGAGGCCATTCAACATGTGCTCTATGTCCTCATCTGTCTCCTTGGATTCTCTGAAAAACATCCACAATCTATAAGTATAGTACGCTTCCTCAAATTGAGTATCTAAAGGATTTTAAAAAACTCTTTGGGAAAGACATCCATCTCTTTGTAAGTTGCTTCTCTGCACAGATGTTTAGGAATCTTCTTCTTCCTTCTGGAGTATCTTCTTGTTGCCTTATCAACTATTGTCGGCTCAGGTGTATCAGCGTTCTGTTCTACAGTCTCCATATTCGGTTGTCCGACAAACAAGCTTGCATTCAGACTTGGTAGACGAGAACTGCTTTGTTGTTGAAGACCATCGATCGATGTTGACATCTTAATGTCGATTGCTGTTCGAAGATGCACACGAAGCAACAAACTCTGAGGGTTTCATCGATTGATGCTCAGCAACGGATGTTGATCGACACCAATGCAAACTACCAAAAGACATACCACTTTTTACTCAGAAATCTCCCTCTTGGAGCTGCTCTCTTTTCACCTCTTGCCAAAAATCATCACTTATCAATGTATTGACGTGGTGTTTCTGACTGCTTCCCCCTTCTCCTTAATCAGGTCTAATGTCTTTGAATCGCCTCACTTGTCTGGGTCACTTGATTCTCCAACTTCTTGACATGAGTAATGAGAGTCTCAAACTTTGTGTTGAGGTTGAAGTACAGAGCATATATCTTTTCATTTAAATTCATAGTCATCTGCTGCTGCTGCTCCAATACTCTGTTAACCATAGCTTCTAAACTTGCTCTCCTGAGAGTCTGGATATGTGGGTTTGGATAAAAAGAACCAAAGGTCCTGTTTTTATGGCTTTCACTTTTTGCTTCCTGAGAAACTTCTGAACAATGTCCAACTTTGCTTTGACTCCATCTATCTTCTCATTCTCAAAGCTGAAGTTGATTTCTTCTCTCATAATCAGTGTTCTTGTTGTTATTGCTAGACACCAAGTTCTCATAACCCTTGTTGCTTCTTTTAGACTTCTAGTGCTGAAATTCCCTTCACTAGTTGTCTCTAAAGCCATCTGGTACTGCATATCAATACCTCCAAAGAAGGTGCTAATTAGTTGCACCTCGTTGAAATCGTGGTGTGGCAGTCTCTCTGGTAGGAGTTGAATCTGAACCAATAGCTTCTGAATGTTTCTCCAAGTTCCTGTGTGAATGTGGTGATTCTGCTTTTCAAGTCCTCTGCTCGCGCATCATCAAAGAAATTGCGCAGAAACGCATTCTTGATGTCTGTCCAGGATGTCAGAGATCCAGGTGGTAGCTGCTTAAGACAATGTGAAGCTTCTCCAGCAAGTGAGTACCTGAATAGCTTACAAAGCATATAGTCCTTAGGGACTCCGTTGTCTTTAAAAGCAGATACAAGATCCCCAAACAACTCCAGATGTCCATTGGATGCTCGTGTCGCGATCCATGGTAGTGTGTCTGCGCAACAAGTGCGAAGAAGGACAATTTGATCTCAAAGTCCTTCCTCTGGAAAGCTTTAGGACAAATAGCGGATCTGTTAGCATGGAACTCGTCTGGACTATTGTAGTCTCCCAGTGTTCGTTGAGCAGCTTGGGCATTAACTTCAGGTCGAGCTCCTGCAGCGTCTGCTTCTACTTATGGTTCAGGGATTGCAGCCCCCTGATCATCAGTTCCTGACCAGTTGCATTATGTAGATGACCTTCAAGGTCACACAGGTCTCTTCTCTCATCTCTAACCAAAACTAAAGTCGCAACTATCTGAACTCGTGAACTACTCTCAATTGATGCCTTGTTGGTTCTGCGATCGATGTTGGTTGTGAAGAAGCGTCGTTTATGGTTGAATTATGCTGTCGATCGATGCTTGGCGTATCTTTTGCGGATCGAGCGTTCAATTACAAATGGATTTGAGAAGAGTAATTCCTGGTTCTTGTTGCTTCTGGTATTTTTGGGCATGCACCTGAAAGACAAGAAAAATACATTATTAGTAAATTACAGTAATGAAAAAGCCTAGGTTAAACCTAGAAAGTAAATCTAATGGCGATCCTTGATCTCCGGCAACGGCGCCAAATTTGACAGTGTGCGGGTTAAGGTATAGTCTTAATAATGAAATCTATCAAATTAACCCTACGAACCGCTCTTGCCAAGAGAGGTCAAATTGTAGTACTTAGGGATTGAATCCAAAGAGAGCAATGGCACACAACAGATTTTTATACGTCTAGTGGTTAGGATAAAGAAAATATAAATAATGGTTTTTGGTTATAAGTCTATCAGGAATAGGAACTTATCTAAAATACTAAAGTGAATGCATATATGGAAAACAGTAGATCTAGGGTTTCATGCAAGTGAATTGTAATGGATAGGATGTAGGAAATTATTAATATGTGAGAACAATAAATGTTAATTAGTCGGACCTTCTCTTGTTCCAACTCTCGTATGAGGAAAGAGAAGTGAACCGTCGATCGATGGCTAAGGCCAGATGTCGATCGATGCTAATCAGACATAAAGTTCGTCCACTATGCTAATTAGACCGGCTCTTGCATGCATCTAGCAACCTATCTCAATGGAACCAATTCTGGCATAAACCTACCCTCGTAGTTTTCCATGTCCTAAGTTCAGGTTCCTAGTTAGCTACTCTAGAACGCCAAACATTAAACACAATTCAAAAGATTGATATTACTTCATACTAGCAATCTTATTTTGGGGCTAATTCATCAATATCATTATGAACCCTAAATCTAACACGTGAATTACTCAGACATGATCAAAGAAAACATGATGAACTGAATAATATAATGCATAGAATAATAAATTAGGTTCCAATACAAATCTCTAAAGGAGTTCAGATCTTCTCCTCTATACTACTAAAAAAATCAATCCAAGAAAACTAAAGTTTTAAAAATACAATATGGTGTTCTGCCTAAACAATGGCAGAAGCGATATAAATTAGGTCAAAACTCGTCCAAGGGCATTACCGTTATTCGTGTTGACTTGGACTTGAATTCCACCAATACTCTGCAAATGGGTCGTCAATCGGGAGCAAGGGTGCTCCGTCGATCGATGGTCATGCTTGACTAGACTCGTACGTAGTTGAATGTGAACAGCTACACAATATCTCTTCTGAAAACTCTAACAAGTTCCATGATCTTCATAATGCTCCAAAACGTACCTACACCTGTAAAGACTCTAAAACACAGTCCATACACACATAATAGACTCCAAATAAGGTCCAAATGATGGTCTAAAACTGTTAAATAACAAGGTATATCACTATACTTGGATTGGGCACATAGAGTTTCTCTTTCATTATTTGATGTGGTCGAAATTTACTAGGGGTGATAGTTATACTTATACATTATGTGAGTCAATGCTTTTCAAACCTCTTTCAGAGGCTACCTTTATTTTGCTTGAGGACAAGCAAAATGTTTAGTCTCGGGGGAGTTGATATACTTTTTAATTTACCAGTTTTAGTCCATCATTGTGACCTTATTTAGAGTCTATTATGTATGTCTGGACTATGTTTTAGAGTCTTTACAGGTCCAGGTATGTTTTGGAGCATTATGGAGATCATTGAGCTTGTTAGAGTATTCAGAAGAGATATCCAGTAGCTGTTCACATTCAGCTAAGTACGAGTCTAAGTCAAGCATGACCATCGATTGAGTGAGCATCCTTGTTGTCGATCGACGGCCCACTGGCAGAGTATTGGCCGACTTCAAGCCCAAGTCAAGAAGAATAACAAAAATGCCCCTGAATGAGTTTTGACCTAGTTTATATGGGTTATGTCATTGTTTAGCAGAACACCACGTTTTTTTAGAGCTTTTAGTTTTTCTTCCATTTAGGTTTGGAGTAGTTTAGGGGAGAAGATCTAAACTCCTTCAAAGATTTGTATTGGAACCCCATTTATTATTCTCTGCATTATATTATTCAGTTCATCATATTTTCTTTGATAATGTCTGAGTAATTCACCAGTTAGATTTAAGGTTCATAATGGTATTGATGAATTAGCCCCAAAATAAGATTGCTTGGATGAAGCAGTATCAATCTTTGTAATTGTGCTTAATGCTTGCGTTCTAGAGTAGCTAACTAGGAACATGAACTTAGGACATGGACAACTTAGAGAATGAGTTTATGTGCCAAAATTGATTCCATTGAGCTAGATTGTTAGATGCATGCGAGAGCTGGTCTAATTAGCATAGTGGACAAACTTCCTATCTGACTAGTGTCGATAGACATTAGTCCTTAGATGTCGATCGACAATGCACTTCTCTGTCTGCATACGTGAGTTGGGACAAGAGGGGGTCGGACTAGTTAACATTTATTGTTCTCGCATATTAAAATTCCATGCATCATATCCATTATTTTTCACTTGCCTGAAATCCTTGATCTACCACTTTTTCATATTTGCACTCCCTTAGTATTTTTAGATAATTTCATATTCCCTGATAAAACTTACAACCAAAACCACTATTTATAGCTTGCCTAGCTTAACTATTAGAGCTATAAAAATCTATTGTGTGCCCTCGCTCTCTAAGGATTCGATCCCTAAGTATTGCAATTTGACCTCTCTTGGCAGGAGTAGTTCGTAGCGTTAATTTGATAGATTGCATTATTAAGAACATAAACCTTAATTGGCACGCTGTCAGGCACCAATTACAATCTTGACTACGTCTCAACATCCAATGACATAAAGAGTGGTCCACCTTCGGGAACAAAGTATGATTCCACATTGAGTCAATACAGCCTCCAGGTCTGAGAAAACAAATAATAATTCACCTCCAGGTCATGAAAAGGAATCCATTAGAATCTTTGGGTTCGCAACAGCAATATCTGCGGATCTTTCTGGATCAAACACGAAGCCCTTCAAAATTCTAGATTCCAAAGAAGAATCAGTAGAAACTCCAAATTCCTATGCGACATAATTTGATACTTCAGGGTAATACGTTGAAAACTCAGCCTCAACGCTTCAATAAAGAGTCTCATTCTTCCCAAAAAAGATAGTAGAAACACATAATATTCACTTGACTGCTTCTTAGCACAAAAATTCTCATGCCACAAAATCAAGAAAAATGTTGTACTCATTGAAGTAAATCGACAGTACGCTTACTCGATCCGGCCATGCGCCATTCGGATCCAGAAAACATGTGGCTACGTGCCACCAAGTTCATGCGCTAAAAACCGGATCTTGTTAATCACTGCAATGTGAATCTGAGATAAAGAAACTTTTTCCCGGGGGCAACATATAACCTATGGCATATTCTAACAGAAACATAATCTTCGTCAGCCGGAAAACGATGTATGCACATTGTAGCATTCTACGACACTGAAAGCTTGGTCCATGCCAAGAACAATCAACTAAAGAAAGGAGATCAAGTACCTATTGCAGTACATAAATGTTTTCTTCCTCTGATCAGGCCGTGCACCACTTTAATCAGACAACTAGAAGGCTACGTGTCATCGAGGTCCTACACAAAGAAACGAAAATTTTCATCCACTGAAATGAGAGAATAAGATCATGAATCCTTCAAGATTATTCGATCTCATCAATCTCCGAGTCTGGAAATGCTTATTGGATAACAATCATCCTTTAAATATTTACGACCAAGATTTTCACTTCCAGGTTTCTAAGTAGTCCAGGCCAGAAAAAACAAAGAGAAAGGCACTATAGAAGCAACATTCCTGTTCATGATAAGCCTGCTGAGATGGAACAGCCCTGGTTGACCAAAGTGCACAGGTTATCTCACAAATTCACCCATGAAATCGAAAGATAAAGGGCATTAAGTTGAGAAAATAATAATTCAGGAAGATAAAAATCATGCTTCCGAGCAGGACGACAGCCTTCGGATTCCAACCTGGAGAAATCCCGGCTCAAAATTCGGGATCCATCCCTGTCACTGTTGTAAAATGGAAAAAATTTTACTATAGGGAGACCTTCATATATGGAAGGATCTAACCTATATTCTGACTACTAAGATCTATAAAGGGATTACAAGACCTATGATCTTGTGCATAAGTAGAAAACTCACATATATGGCACATGAAAAATATTTGTTAAGCGCAAGAATCGCTAACACAAGCCAGAGTATGCAGTCAAAGACAATAATCCTACGTAAAAGCTCAGGAACCTACTCCAATGCAGGATACATAGAATGAAAATGCAAATGTACTGCCTGAGAAGCTTATATGCTTACCCTTAGGCATAGAGCATATTACATAACATGCAAAGTACTACGCAAGAAGCTTACACATTACTCTTTCTTAGGGTGCATCATATGAAACATGCAAATTCCTACAATATTGAAGGAAGCATAAGTACAAATGCAGAGTACTGGATCCAAACTCAGAGTTTGTAGATGGAGAAAACCTACACCCTTGCATATATGTGGGATATACATGAAAATGATGCAAAAGGTATACGATTAAAGCATGAATATGCCTTCACAAGCCTTAGTGTGCTATCGAAAATACATGGTTCCTTCATAAACGTCATGTGCCAAAACAAATGAAGGAACCATTCGTACAAAATGTGCATATTCCTGCATTAAAATGCTACGTACTAAATTCAGATGCATGAAGCATGAAGTACGCTTGCAAGTACTTTAAATAAACCCTAGGGTTTATATAGGGAGAAAAATGTACAAATTTTGACCACAGGAGCACCATATATCCCTGCTTATCTAGACGTGGAATCAGTAATACTGACGGTTGAATCACCACCCCAGGTAGATTCACACCAGCATTGACCGGTAAGACTTGCGATTACCTAACCCTTGTCAAGGATGAAGTCACTCCAGCATGTGGAAAAAGTTTGACTGTGGCTTTCGTGTAGGAAGCTGAGTGCAAGCACCTTAAAATGTTGATAGTGGCCTACTTCCGAGTGGCAGAGTGCAACATCTAAACCGATGTTCATAGTGGCCTACTTCGTGGTAGAGTGAAACAGCTAAACCGATGTTGATAGTGTCCTACTTCCAAGAGGCAGAGCACAACATCTAAATCGATATCGATAGTGGCTTACCTCCGGGGCAGAGAGCAATGTCGCATAACATTAAGAACAGCTTACTCATAGGGGAAAAGCTCGATATAACATCCTAAAACCTTCGGGTTCAATGAAGTGATACGCCTTGAGACCTCCGGGTCCCAAAGGGCTACGTTCTAAAACCTCCGGGTTTAATGTATGATACGTCCTCAGACCTCTGGGTTCCATGAAAATGTACCCTCTAACAAAATTCTTTTAAACCTATGGGTTCCTGGACGAAATTCCATAGAACCTACGGGTTCCATGAGAATGTATCCTCTAATCTACTGTTTGATGGACGAACAAATTGGCGCGATGTCGTGACATCGGACCTGAACCGGACGCCGTTGCAGGCAATATACACGCCTCGGAGTCCTTGGTGCACCGCCTCTTCTTAGTGGCGTCGAGATTAGCACAATGCCTTTGCGACTCTTCGGCGCTGCAGCCGGAATCTTGCTAGGAGCAGGCAGCCCCAAGACGGTTACTCTCTTAAATGGGGAGGAGGCATCGGCTCGTGAACCGGTTTGACATCGATGACTTGTACCGAAGTCGTATAAGAACCCGATGGTTGAACTTCGACATCAGGTACCGACGTATCCGTGGTGACCACCCCTCCGGCAAGAACGGCATCATGTACAGGGGGACCTCGGGAGTGAAGGCATCGGCCGAAGTAGCAGGTATCGGAGACACACCGCATGTGAGGTTTGAAACTCCTCAGCGGCGCGAAATCCAACTCACTGTGAAAGGAAAGAAACTACATAATGTGAGCTGAAACAGCTCCGGCAGCAGGAAGGTCCGACGGACTCGCGCCGGCAGCATTGCTCATCTCGACATCTCAACTCTTCTGAGCATTGCTGGGAGAGCACATCTTGGTGGAGATAATTTTCTAAGAGAGGTGCAAAAGAGGATGTTCAAAGTTGAGAGAATGTGGAGAGAATGAAGAATTGAAGCTCAATACTTATAGAAGAACAAAACTTGAACGGACTTCACGCACTAAAATAATGAGAGAAAACTTCTCAAGAAAAATCAATTTTAACGGCAGATTCCAGTAACAACACGCCCGCAAGAATCATGCTCGAAACTTTCGAGCTGGGGGCTAACTGTTGGTGTCAAAAAAGGTTAATCTCAAAATCAACATCTAAAATCGTGTTTCAGTGGCGAAAGCCTTTCTCGACAAAAGTTTCGCGAGCAAAGGATTCAAGAGAAATGGAGCACGGAACTGAAAAAGTAGTCTAACTCGCCGAACAGGCAAGTTGAGCCGAACACGCAGTCCAACTCCCCGAACGGGCGACTTGGACAAACACGTAGTCAACTCCGCCGAACGGCCGAGTTAAATTGAACACGCTGTCCAGATCGCCGAACGGGCGAGTTGGACCAAACACACAGTCCAACTCCCCCCGAGGCAATGTTGGACCAAACATAAACCAGATATTATGCCTTCCGTGAACCATCGCCGGATCCTCCCTCGTTTTGTCTCGATCAAAGTTATCGTTAGGACTTTACGACAAAAATCTGTAAAGACTCATTTCCCTAATGACGTTCATGCTTATCATATAAACGAAAAAACTTAACTCAACACCAGAGTTGTCTAAACTATACGAGATGTGTGAACTTCCTAGCTAAAGCGACGTCGCATCATTAGATGTTCTTTCGAAAAAAATCGTAAGAAAATTTAAGTCGAAATACGACCCAAAAAGGCTAGAACGCGGCTGAAGACCACTTGCGATTCCATACAAAATAATCCCAGCAATGTTATGACGGCGTATCTTACTCGCAGAAGAAGATAAATCTCGCGAAAATCAGAAGATAAATGTCAAATTTCCAAGATGATAATGAAGATCGAGATAAAACAGGAATGTTTTCCGCGAAGTGATAACTCGACCTAGGGGCAAAAAAGGAAACACGAAACCGACCTAGAAGAAATATATAGGGGGAGCTGAAGCTAAAGGCTCAGGGATCCAGAAGATTTAGACCTAGAATAACTCTGCTAGCTTAGAAAGACTTGGGATATAGAAGGCTGCATACTTCGAACTTATTGAGATTCTTCTCCATCTTTGTTATGAGATTCTCTTGTTAGTGATGTGATCTTGGCTCATATATGAAGTTATGACCATGAAAGACATTCAGAAATTGGCCCATGATGTTAGCTAACATATCCAGCCCATTTTATCAAGTTCCAAGCCCAAGAAGATCCAAAATCAAGTGGTTTCCTTGCTGTCTAAGAAGAGTGACGAAAATTGGAGAATAAATTGGCATGGAAAGCTTCTCTCTCCTCCATGCATTGTTTGTGATTTCCTAGACTATTAAATAACTAGCTTTGTGAGGCAAGTTTAGTTTCCTATAATAAATTGTATCTCCAGTGAAATAACATAAGTTTTGTTTTCAGTAAGATTATAGAAGTTTCTCTCTTTCAAGATGTGATGTCTTGTAAATTTTGGAACTCCATGTTCATGGTGTGTCATATCTTTGTTCATGGCTGGTCTAGACTTATCATAGATCCTTTCACAGATCTTTGTGGCGTCTCTCAATCCATCTCTCTATCCATTCCTTGTTGGTGTGTCATATCCAGCAAGATTTCGATTTCTTTGGTGTGTAATATCTAGAGAATCGATCCACTGGTAAATCAAAGGAATTTTCGCAACCTTTGTGTGCCATTCAATCCACATCCTTTGATCTTTGAGATTTCCACCGTCTCTTGGATGCAAAGCATATCCCCTTACCAACTTAGAGTGCATCATCCTTGGGAGGTTCTCATCAGTTAGCTAGGTTCTACTCGTTTTGTTCTTCATAAATCATGTAGCTTTGTTCTTATCAATCAATAAAATGCCTTTGTGCAACTTACTGTTGATATTTTGTTATATCTTTCTTCTTCGTTTTTGTGTGTTTACACAGATAATTTGGTAGCCTCTGGGATAGTTGGGTTCTCTTTGCTTTCCTTGCTTTATGGAAATTGACAGTGTGAATTTTCGGTTCCCACACAGACCATCTTAATCTTAACTTTCAGGGGAACAACCTCCACGTGGAATCAAAGAGAACACCTGATCATTTGGCGCAAAGCTCCTGCTGATGATCCTCTTGTCATGATACGCCTTGGTCCTTCATAGATTTTTGGAGCTTTCATAGGCAAGGTGCCTGATTTCTTCTATTTGATGGAGTTGAATGGAGCGCCTTTCAGCGGCTGGTTTGATGTCGAAGTTGAGCAGATCACAGCCCATGCGCCTTGTACTCAATCTCCACAAGAAGGTGACATGTATTGCCATACACCAAGTTGTAGGGACTGATCCCGGTTGGTGTCTTTATAGGCTGTTCTGTAAGTCAAGAGAGCATCGTCGAGCTTGAGTGACCAGTTCTTGTGGTAGTGCTGACTGTTTTCTACAAGATTCTCTTGATCTCCCTGTTTGAAACTTCAACTTGACCGCTTGTTTAGGGATGATAAGGAATAGCGACCTTATGCTTGACACTATTTTCTTCAACAGACTCGCAAACACTTTGTTGATGAAGTGACTGCCTCCATTACTAATGACCACTCTAGGTACTCCAAATCATGATTGATTTCAATATCTTGGTCACTACTCTTAGGATCGTTTATGGGACTGGCCATTGCCTCAACCCATTTGATACGTAGTCAACCACCCCAGTATGTACTTGATAGGGCCTGATATTTACCACTATTGTGCCATGATATCAGCCCTATTTAGAGTCTATTATATGTGTTTGGAGTATTTTTTAGAGTATTTTCAGGTTCAGGTATGTTCTCGAGAACTTTGGTGATTATAGAGCTTTTAGAGATGATGAACTGCACAGATGCGTTCAGATGTTTAGCTATGGTTGGAGACCTTATGATTGTGCGATTGATCTGATCTTTTGACAGAAGATACATCTGTGAGTTAGCTTTCTAATGCCACCGGTTTGAGGTCCATCTGAACAGTTAAATATAAAGTTATGCCCGATTTACTGAAGCATGATCTGTCTGCCTCACGAGAGGAAGCTATCGAGAAGATGAATGAGTGTCAATCGATGACACAGCCTTGGTGTCGATCGAAGGTGATTCCGAAGATAGGCCCAAATATTTTATGGCCGACTTAAGCCCATAAGCCATCAAAAATTACCAAAAATACCCATGGACGACCTAAAACCCTATTTATATGTTCATATGCCATTGTTTAGGCCACCAACTTTATTTTATTCATTGTCTTAAGTTTTGGAAAGAGATCAATTTTCCCTTCAGAGATTGATTGGAACTCCTTTGGTTTTATATTGATTCTATTTTATTATTTATTCAGACTAATGATTTGTGTTATTGTTGCTTCCATGTCTGAGTAATCATCTTGTTAGGTTTAGGGATTTCATGTTCTTAGTGTCAAACTAATAGTCATAGGATTACTAGGTTATCTATAGATCTCTACACCAGAGTGGCTTGTAATACTAGGATCTAGAGTAGTGGAATAACACGAGAGTGTGACTGATTGCCTGAACCTAGAATCATAGACAACTGAGAGGCACGAGAAGTGCAATTAATTAACATAACCCCGAGCCCTGTATGGATTAGATATCTAGGCGCATATGAAGTTGGTCTCCGATCTAGTTAAAAATTATCCATATGTGTGTTAATTATTTTCATAGGTAGTATCGATTGATACCCAAGCATTGTATCGATCGAAGCTCGATCCTTGTTTGCATGCGAGAGATGGAACATAGAACTTAGGCATCTGATTAGTAATTGCATGCGAGAGCTAGATTACTTGCTTATTGAATTCGAGTTCTAGGATTTGATCTATAAAACCCTTGGCATCCTTGATTTTTGTTTTGAATCTATTGATTGATAAATCCCTAGACATGATTATTTCATCTTATTGTTATCAAACAAATCACATACTTACTTGTCTACTATTACTTCTTTAATAAACCTTTGGCCTAGCTTAATCTAAACATCTATAGTCTATTGGTGTGTCCCACGCTCCCTGTGGATTCGATTCCTAAGTACTACAACTGAACGCTCTTATTTGAGAGAGTAAAAAGTAGCTCTTAGTGCACCAAAAATCAATTTTATTCTTCCTATCCCATTTCTTATGTAAACAAACCACATCTCTTTCACTTTCTCTCTAAATTCATCCAAAATCAAGATTATAATATTTTTAATTGTAAAGTTTATACAGACATAGAAGCTATGATTCTTGGTCATTAACCAGTGGGTACTTTCGTGGTGAAGTTAATGTGCCTTGTAAAGCTAAACAAAAATTCAACTGATCTAAAAATGATTGATTTTTTTCAGATTTGCTTCACGAAGAAGTCTTCTCCATCGAAAAGCTTCTAGAGATATCTTCTGGTCAATGCATAGGTTAGTTTTGAAACTCAATTTTTGTGTTATTTTTATAGAAGACTTCTAAGTCTTTAAATTTCTTTTTTAACAAAAACAACGAGAAGTCTTCTCAGATAAACAATCTATCAAAAAATTAACTTTTATAGAAGACTTCACAAGAAGTCTTCTTTATTGTTATATGAAGTCTTCTCACTGTCGCAAAAAGACTGCATAGGTTAGTTTGGCAAATGATATTTACTATTAAAACATTTAACATTAATGAGAAGACTTCTTAAGTCTTCTGCCATAATACTTCTAAGAAGTCTTTCAAATTTTATTCTTGGTTTTTGATTAAACATTTGGTTACTAGAAGTCTTCTCTAAAAAAATTCAGATATAGTCAATTGTAAAAGTAACCTACGCAGATCTCTTGCGATAATGAGAAGAATCTTATCGTATGAAGACTTCTATAGAAGTTCCCAAAGAAGTCTTCTATGAAAAACGTCAAATATCTGCAAAACTTAGGTTAATTGCAAAATTAAAATGTTTATCAAAGAAGATTTCACTAGAAGTCTTCTCTCGTATTTTCGAGAATTTTTCAAATAAAAAATTACACTAATGTCTACATATGAAGACTACTCAAGATGTCTGTTGTAGAGTAAATTTCTTCTAGATGTCTTGATTTGTAAATTTAGAAATTGCAAAAATGATCTAAATGGAAGACTTATGTTGAAGTCTTCATGTCAGTGTCTAATAAACTTTCATTTTCTCTACAATTAAAATGATTTTTTAATATTTTCTTGTCAAATTCATGTATATTAATCAATATTGGGATTCCTAGATGAAATTTATAACTATTTGGTGATAATTATTAGGTTACAAATATTCATGTTTACTAATGCTTCTAGCTAATCCGAAAAGACTTCTTAAGCAGTCTTTTGAAAGAAGTCTTTTATGTTAGCTTTTCAAGAGTGTTAAGTAACTTCAGATATGTTTTTTTTAACTTTCAAAAGTATTAAGTAACTTCAAGGATATTAAAGCCATGTGGTTTAATGTGTCTTCTTAGATCATAACATTTAATTTTTAATTTTCAAGATATTTAAAATTTTAACTTTCACTTAAAATTGAATTTGATCTTTTGTGAATTTGACTATGTTTTTGAGAAATCTTATCTCTTAGTTCTAGTAAATTTGACTAAATTTTGTGTTGTTGATTTTGCTATGGGTGGGTATAATGTCAATAACATCAAGAATGTCAATTACTTGTGGCAAAATAATATTGTAAATTTGAACTTATTTACCTAATTCTTTTCATTAACATCTCTTCAAGTTTAAAAATAATTCACAACTAAAAGAGCACACATACAAATCATTAAATATACCACAATTAAAACTATTATACATGGAGCTAGATATCATTCCTTGGCACAAATAATCTTGAACTCCACTTGATATCATCCATTTGTATCATTTTGGGCAAAAGACTTCAGAAGACTTCTTGGGAAATTTTCAAGCATAAAATGCATTAGAAGAATTCTTAGGAAGTCTTCTGAGAGTCTTCTGAGAAGTTTTTTGAGAGTCTTCTAAGAATTCTTCCAAAGTCTGACTGAGATCTGAAAAATTCTGCATGTTCACATTCAAATGACTTCAAAATAGAGAAAAATTTCAAAAATAATTTGTATGATTAAATAATAAACAAAACAGTCTTAACGAAGCAAGGAAGTGTTCGTAATAGGATTGTGGGGCTACATGATGAAGCTGAAAATCGGATCACAGAGGATAAAGGTGTTGAAATATGTGTACCAAGGCTTTAATTGCAAACATCAAAAAGGCTAGAGAGGGAAATAATTAACCGGGAATGAAGGTAGCCAGAACGTATCCATCTATATCTCATCTACTCTTTGTAGATGATAGCCTCTTCTTTTTTTAAGGCACAAAAAAAAAGAGTGTCAAATCATTCTCAGGATTTTAAAGGAGTATGAGATTGTATCGGGTCAACTAATAAATTTTCAAAAATCTTCGATTCAATTTGGACAAAATATTGAGGAATCCAGCCGACAATAATTGCGCGATATTTTGGGAATACATAATTTAGGGAGAATGGGATCTTACCTAGGACTGCCAGAGTATCTTGGAGGCTCCAAGATACATGTTTTTGGTTTTATTTAGGATTGCTTAAATAATAGGGTTAATGGTTGGACTATTAAGTTTTTCACTAAAGGAGGAAAGGAAGTGATCATTAAATCAGTGGTTATTGTCTTACCAAATAATTTGATGTCTTGCTATCGTTTACCAAAGGCAACCGCAAAGAAACTGACGAGTGCGGTGGCAAAATTTTGGTGGAATTCAGCGGGAAACTCAAAAGGCATGCACTGGAAATCATGGGACATGCTATGTATAAATAAGGATGAAGGAGGTTTGGGTTTTCATGACATCACTGATTTTAACACGGGGATGCTTGGTAAGAAGTTATGGCATCTAATAAGGAAGCCAAATACCTTATTTTCTCGAATTTTCAAAGGACGGTACTACAGGAATGCATCACCCCTGAAACCAATTATATCATATTCTCCATCATATGATTGGAGGAGTGTTGTATCTTCTAGATCTCTGGTTAGCAAAGGACTAATCAAAAGGGTGGGATCAGGATCATCTATATCTGTATGAAACGATCAATGGCTCCCAACCACTCGTCCGAGACCAGCAAATAAAAACCAACATAACATTTACCCAGACCTTACAGTGGACTCTCTCATTGATTCAGCTTCGCGAACTTGGAACTCGCAGGCAATTCGGGCTTTGGTAGATCCCCATGATGTGAAAATCATAGAAAGCATACCACTGAGCAGGACTCAAATGGTGGACAGGGATGGATGGCATTTCAAAAAAATTAGAATTACACGATCAAATCAGGATACCAAGTAGAACGGGGTTCCCCAGTCAAGGAAAAATCACCAATAATGTTTGGACCCAGAGTTGATATATTGAAAGCGTTCTGCTAGAAAGTACGAAGCCCATCGAAGATAAAGAATTTTTTATGGCAATTGGTGTCACGGTGTATAGCAGTTAAGAAAAATCTGCGAGCAAGAGGGATGCAAGGCGATATATGTTGTGCCTGATGTGGAGCTTCAGAAAAATTGATAAAACCATGTGTTTTTTGAATGCCTTCAAGCACTTCAGGTTTGGGCTCTCTCAAAGATACCATCAAATCCATATATTTTTCCAACTAGTTCTCTCTTCACAAATATGGATCATCTCTTTTAGAGAGTTTTCCCTCAAATGGATGATCATTAGTTTGCATGGATACTATGGTACATTTGAAAATGAATGAATAATAAAGTTTTCAGTAATCTGGACATTGATCCTAGGGAAACGCTTAAATTAGCGGAAAGAGAATCAACACTTTTGGCTGAGGCATAGGTGTTGAACATACAAAAGGCATCACACCATGTAGAGGTACGAACCTATCGTCAATTCCAGGGTGATGGCAAAAATATAATTATTGTTCGGTTAAGTTTGCGCTTAGGATTAATGCCAAGTAATTTTCATCTTTAAAGCAAAGAAATAATTATTGTTAGAATTAATGTGAGTTTATAATTAAAAATTTATTAAAATCATCTTAAAGAAATAATCATTTTTACAAGTTTAGATAAACAATTTTATCCAATCTAGGATGTCGTAACCTGGTGTATATTTTATTTTTCTCTTCTATCATTTGATTGAAATGTGTACGTCAGTAGCATGTATTTAGTCATGCAAACCATGATGATGATAGTTGTTTATTAGTCCTGGGTGTGTAACGATGATAGCTTAAGAATATTCGCAACACAAAATATTTTTTACACTTTAGGCAACAATATAATAGAAAAATATATTTTAAGACAAACTATCAATTGTATATTATAGTTCCTTATGTAACTTAATATTGTGTATATAACTACATTTGTTTTTATCGTTAATTTGTATCATTTATTGTACATTTTAGATGATTTCGCTATAGCAATATCTTCTCAACTTCATAAAATATATAGTAAATTTTTACGAATAATATATTGTTCTATTTTTTATTTTAAATATATTAATCAATTTCAATAAGAGCAAGCAAGGCTATCGAACTAAATTCACAGTTTTCCAATGGATAAAATTTAAGCAAATAAAATGTAACTCATTATTTAAATAATTTATTTGAAAATTGTGCAACCTCCCAAATCATGATGGATATATAGAGTATGATGTCTTGATTTAGTGTGTTATTCAAGAAAATTCTTGATACTTTTTCTAAAAGTTGTGTGTTCTTTAATTCATTTTACTTTTATTCAAAACTGAAACATTCATTTTTGTTGGACCGTATTTCTTATCTTATGTGCAAAGATAAGTTTATTATATGTTTTATTGTATTTTGTGGCCCAAATAATATAAATCCCAATTATTACATATTACAATTTCAATTTAAATAACTAAACATAATCATTTACACATAAACGAGAATTTATAATATTATTTAATGGGTAGCTATTAAAACTGTAGTAAAGTCACAATGATTGATTACAAATTCATATATGAGACATACAAAATGTGGTTGATATACATTCAGAATAATAAAATATAGAATACATATATAATATGTTAACATAATAGAATACAACTGTTCAGTAGAAATCATAAAAATATATACATCAAAATTTATTAACTTTATGATTATATTATATATACACATACATAAATAATTAATTACACATATAATATAATATGTTAGAATAACATTAATTGTAATCATCAATTCAGAGAGCATATTAATGCTTGCACAAGTGTGCGGACCATTCACCTAATATGATATATAAAACGAAATTCTAAAGCAATTGTTTGATATACAAGTTTACTGCCACTTAAATAGAACTCAATATATAAGTTTATCATCATTAACTTTAGATGTCAATTAAAAGATCAATCATAACCTCTAGTTGAGTAAATCTGAACACTGATTGCAAACCCAGTCACAGATTCATCGATATTTATATACTATATTGTGTAGAAATTCATATATAAGAATTTATTTTAAGAAAAAAAAAATTCGCAAATGCAAGTCAGAAATCACAAAACATGGTTACAAATTTTAGTTTTGTAAAATTTAATTGTAATATTTTATTATTTTTCTTAATTTAGTGGTGTTCCTGTTATTAAAATAAGGTTTAAAAAACTTTTCCACACTAATCTACTATTTTAAAAAAATTATGTATTGTTTTATTTATTATGTACTTGTAAGAATTGTTTTAATTTTAAATGAAAAATAAAAAAATCTGCTATCACACTCGATTCTTAAGTTAGGTTTTGGGGATGGGGATGGGGATGGGGATGGACGTGGGTGTGGGGGTGGGGGTTGTTCGTTTATTCCGTAGACATGAATTATTATAGGAGTAAAAAGTTATGAAGGTTAAAAATAAGAATTGGGAATGGGAGCTACCTTGATGATTAATATATTTATATAACAATATTTTAGTATAATTTAGGATGCGAATGTAGAGTCGGACATGTAGACAATTTAAATTAGGATTAGAGAGATATCTCTGATGGCCTAGTGGTTTCAACGAGATTCTCACATATGACTGCCAAAGGTCGTGAGTTCGACTCTCTGTCAGCAGGGTGGTACTGAAACTTCTCCAAAAAAATCATGTCGCAGATGGTCCATGGGTTTCTACGGCGCAAATAGAATTTTCCTGGATGCGGAGCCTTTCAGGTGAGGTCAGTCACTATAAAAAAGTTAATGATTGCAAAGATTATAAAGGATGAGCAGCTAGCCCACTAACAATTTAGCCATATACGTTCTCTTGAAATGCAGCAAGTAATCATCTGAGAATGTGTAGCATATTATCATCATAAGCAGCTTGCGCATTTGCATCTTGGTCACTCCATGAAAAAATTAGCCTTGTATTGGAACTGAAATCTGTATATGTGCTCTATACCAACAGTTAGGCATATAGTTAGCTCAGCATACCAAACGCGTACACTCATCAAAAGCCATGCATCAGTTGTAGGGGGAGTCCTCCGTATAATAACCAGCGGTCTTTCCTCCAATAAGTATCTTATTCTTAATGTGGACATTAGCATTTCGATGGTTTTATCCTCACAGAGGCGTATCACCAAACTCCAAGTCTGTTTATTCCCCATAATCTCACTCGGCATTTGGTGAATTCAACAAATCTCCAAGCAACAACCGCACAAGCCTCCCATGTCAAAATTGCATTTATTTTATTTCGACTGTTTTTGATTGTAAATTGATAGATGAAATGCACTAAACCCTGAATCTGTCTGATCCCCGAACTAACACCATTTAAAATAACTAAAAAAATGATTTGCACTTTGAAAACGCATATTTATTTTCATAATTAAATAAAATCTTTTTATTTTAATTTCTATAAAATATAGTATATAAATATCAATACATTTATCCGGAACTCAAAAACTGAAACCAAAAAACGGAACCAATGTTCATAAATAGTCGAACGAATCAAATATCTCTAGAAACCAGAAAAAGAAAATAAATTGAACCGGGACTAAACTGCGGACCAATTGGATACCCAAATTTTTATAATACAAATTATATACCTACAAATATTAATTATTTTTAATTTTTGAATAACCAATATTCCTAAAAACACTTTATAAATCGACTTAACTGAATAACCGAATTACCTAATTATTTTTATCCAAAACTTTAAAATTATCTAAACTAGCGGATATTTTTTTTCAAAGAACCCAAATTATCTGATACATAAACTAAAAACCCAAAAAATCAATATATTTACCTATATTAGCCAAAATTACACAAAAAAAAAAATCAAACCAGAACTGAATTAGACATGAGTTTTGTGGATATTAGAAAGTTCTCAACTTTGCTATCCAAACCAAACGAAAAACAAAATAACCAAACCAAAACCAAACCGAACTGTGTAAATACCCAAACATTTCTAAAATTTCTAGAACTGAAAAACCAAAAACCGAAAACCAAAAACTAAAAGACATGAACCAAAACTGAATGCCAACACCTAATAGTGTATCTACATTTAAATAGTGTGAAAAAGCATAAATTTTTTAACTCCGTTTAGTAAAGTATATATTTTTGCAACTAAAAAAAATATTCAATGTTTTCATATTTGACTGCAACCCGGATCCGTAGTCGAACCGGTAAACCTGTTGACCAGTATATATGGCTCGGATTTGATGAAAAATCCATTAATAAAAACTCGATAAACTCACAAACTTGTTATTAACCTATGACTTAACAGTGGTCGATTCGTTAAAAATCTAGAAAAACAACTAACATTTCTAAAAATAATTAAATTCTCATATATATTTTTATTAGTACATAAAATTGAATAAATATCTTCTTTATGATAACAGTTTGGATTAAATTTACACATATAATTATGATTTGATATTAATATTCTATATTTGTAAATACAATAAATACTATTATAACTTTAATGTAAAGATTGTTCTTCTGATTGATTTGGTGGTTGATGGGAATGGTTCCTATTGAGATCTAGAGGGTTGTGAGAAAAACAGAGCAGACCAATTGATTGATACGTATGTGCTAAAATGCTGCCACGTCATTTTTAAGCTTTGGCCACATCAAAAGTTGGAGTGAAGTACTTTTTCCTATTCGTGCTGGATTTATAAATCTGTAGGCTTCTATATTGATTGTTGGCCAACTTATCAATACAGTTGTGTTAGCTGGGTTGACCTCATTATGTTTATGAAAGTTTATCTCTAGCCCGCTTATCCCAATGCTAATCAGAGAAGTTGTGTTTGAATAAGGTTACGAAGTTCGCCGTCAAGCTATCCTCTCAAATCGATACCGTTTGGCTTTCTCTCCCATTGCTTCTGTGAGAAACGTTTTACAGTAATGACATTCAACTCCCTTTTCACATCTCTCATGGTGTATATATTTAGGAGGTTTGAGATCTTCGGCGACCATCTTTATCTTCCTTCTAGGATTATAAACCCACAATCGCTTAAGAAACCCCCGATTATGACAAATCAACAACCTCCGTTTCTCTGAGCTTAAGGCGAATTAATATGAAATATCAAAGTGAAGTCGTACACAGGCCTCCATGACCAAACTTGACGCTGTGCAAAACTAAATGGGCTGCAGGTTTAAGCTGAGAATGACGATGGTATCTTCTTGGAAAAGATCGTAAGTTGTTTAAAACTTGAACTAAGTATATCCATTTCGGGACTCTTTCGTTTTTCAAAGAAAAGTGATCACTCTAACTTGAGCACAAGAGGTGATATTGCTGAAGAGCAGTAGTCATTGTTACTAGGATGCTTAACAAGCAGATGGACTCATTTAATCCGAATGTATCATGTCAGTTTCTTACAAAGATCGAAAATTTAAAAAAAAACGAGACGGCTTTCAATTTAAAGGTATCTTTTTGTGAATTATAATTTTCTGCATCATAACATATTACATACCGTTGGTCAAGGTACCGTGTTTAGATGACTGTCTCAGATGAGTCAGATTCTGCTGTCTTTTTAAGTTTTGCGGTAATGAACAAATTTACAATTGTTCCTACTTCAGCAGTGTCACAAGTGATGGTAAAAGTTGTAAACACCCGTTTTTAATTTTTGGTGCTTTATTAAATTATTGACTCCATATACTCATACTCTTTTAAGTTGCACATGCCGCTGGAAAACAATACCCACAGAACATGGCCCTTCCAAAATGCCTAAGGGATATTGTGGGAAGAACCTTCACATTCCACCTGAAGCTTTCTAAGTTCAATTTTTCATCTAAGCATATTAGTCATTCAACATCGCACGCATTTTTTTTCAAGCCAGCATCCAGCATCATCCTAATTTTTCTGGTCAGTTAACTATTTTGGATTTAACATTTACATCTTCAATACATGACTGTGTGATCTAAAGACTGTTGCCTCACAGGAAGGGTCATGAAAACGCAGGCGATGATATCCAGGGGCTGGGCTGGGGATGCTTCAACAGTTTCTTCTGATGGTGTTTGACGTTATTGTACCTACTACCACCACCACCACCTCACTCGGTGGTGACATTATCGGTTGACATGGTGGTGTTTACTGTTCTAGTAGGGTATAAATATCCTAAACAATTAACTATCAAATTAATCCTTAATCCTAACACACCAAAACAATATTCTTGGCAAGAGAGATCATGTGTAGTACTTAGAGATCGAATCCACAGAGAACAATGACACACAATAGATTTATTATTCCTAAAGGTTAAACTAGGTGATTATATATATTGGTAACAAGTAATCAGTCTAAGGAAATATTTTTTATTGGAAAGTTTAGATGCAATATAGAAATATGCTCAATAATGCAATTATGGAATTATGGCAAATCATGTAAATATGGAAATATGCCTACTAAACTAACTAGATGTATATGTAAATATGCTAAATCTAGGGTTCAAGCTTAATGAATTATAGGGAATAAAAAGAACAGATATGTAAATATTCTAAAACTCAAATATTAATTATTCTGACCCTTTTAACTCCAACTCTCGTATGCAAACAAAAGGAAAGACCGTCGATCGACGGCTTAAGGTCTGGTGTCGATCGACGGCTAAAGCCTGGTTTCGATCGATGGTGAAATCAGAAGGAAGTGCGAACGAGATTTGATATGTTCACCAAGCTAATTAGACCAGCTCTCGCATGCGCCTAGCCTAACAACCTAGTTCAATGGAGTCTTTTCTGGCACATAACCTACTCTCGTAGTCGTCCATGTCCTACTTTCGAGATCCTAGTTAGCTACTCTAGAATACAAGCATTAAGCACAATTCAATTGATGGATATTAACTTAACCTAGCAATCCTACTTTTGGGCCTAATCCATGATTGCTATCATTCAACCCTAAATCTAGTTGATAACTACTCAGACATAATCAAAGTAAGAATAATAATCTGAATATAATGCATAGATAAAACACTGGAGTTCTAATACAAATCTCCCTAAGGAGTTATGAATCTTCTCCTTAAAAACTCCTAGAACCTAGCACTGTACATTCTCCGTACGTCTGTGTACGTCTCCCTCTTCTTTCTGGTTATAAGTATAAATATAAAACTCTAAAATCTAGGTCAAAACTCGTCATGGGGTAAACTTGTAATCTTGTGTCTTGTCTTAACTTGAGCTTGAAATCAGTTGTCTGCGAATCGGTAATCGATCGATGGCAAGTGGTTAGCATCGATTGATCTTGGTCATGTAACATCGGTCGACGTCAAGATAGTGTCGTCGATCGACGGCAGTCTTGTACTTTGACTCTCTCAATGATCAGCTACGGATTATTCTCCTCTAAATGCTCTAAAAGCTCCAAGTATCTCCATATATCTCCAAAACCTACATGGGCATGTAAAACCTTAAAACATAGCCTAGACACACGTAATAAACCCTAAATAGAACCTATAACATGGCCTAGAACTAGTAATAAATAGGTTTATATCATCGCCTGTAAGCAGCACCATGGATGTCCTGGATGAAGGCATCCCACGAGATGGGAGTGAGCATAATTTGCACCATGTATTTACCATCCTGTCATCAGAGGCAACCCCAATTGAGGAAGGTGAACCCTCTGCAAAGAAGCCACGTAATGGCTAATATCGTAACTCTTGGAGCTCTAACTTGTTGTGTCAACTACCCTGCAGTCTCTTCTATTTTAATTTCTCAAAATGGAGTTTTCCAGCAACTCTTTGTTTCTGTGTTTTTTCATCATTAAGTTTTAAAGCAATTATTCAGATTCTTGCAAGGAAACTCTGTTCTCTACTTCAATATTATTGCTATCGGGCCAATGAAGTGGAGTGCATCTTATTATTACCCATTGTTAATGTAAGATAAGCAAGCTATGCGATGTAGAACACACAGTAGTACAGGTTAATCAATTCCAAGAATACGACTATATTTATTCTTTTAAAAGCTCACACTTGTTCTTCTTAAAAGAAATAAATCAAACAAGCTCAAGACAAACCTCGACTTGTTTGCTAGTCTTACTCGTTCAGAGACCTAAGACAGACTCTGAACCACCTAAGCCCTTAACCCCTAGATGCTTTGCTTCTCCTTCTTCGGACGTACAAAACTCTCTATTGCTAAAAGCTCTCTCTGTGTGTTACCGCAACACAGTACCACGACTCCCTTTTATATATCTTTAGAGAAGCCCTAGATCTAATCTATCTACCCAATGGAAACTTTCCATTTCTTTTACTTCAGCGAATAAGCCAATCTTCCTTTTCTCTTTAGATCGATTGCTTCTTCTCCAAGTCTTCCTTTAATATGCCTCTTCATTAAATCTTCCTTTAATGCATCGGTCTTGACACGTGCTTCTCATGATCCGTCTCTCTGATGCAGTAGTCCATGTCGCACTTCATGAACTACTTCTGCTCTGCTACATCATCGTCTTCACCATACATCTTCAATCTCCCCCTTTTTAATTCGTCGTCTCACAAGTACCTGAGATAGAAGACAATAGCAACCACAACACCACTAGTATATATGCCTAAGAGTTATTTCAACCACATCAAGACAGTTAAGAACATGCTTAGATTATCCAAAAAGAAAAATGGGTTCAAGCAATTCAATACATATTATCAAAAGATAGCATATGCAAATGCTCCCCCATAAACTTAGCCAGTCTAAAAACACGGATAAAAAAATTGCAACAAGTGGTGCAATAAGCATAACACGACAAAGCTCCCCCACAATCTTTGTCTTCTGCATCTCAGTCCTCTTCTTCTCCCCCTGCTTGTGAGCACACGGATTAAAAATAACAGGAAACATTAATACTTGATACAGAAAGAACAGTACTTACCTGCTACAGCACTCTGAAGATCCTGAACAATCTCAGCTAAGGCCTGAAGTGCTCGAGTTGTGTCCTGTAGTGCCACTTGCAGATCAGCCCTGGTAAGTGATCCCTGAGGTATGGAAACTGATCCAAGCTCGTACACAGATACTCGGCGTGGTCCAGTTCTGGAGCTAGGTGTAGCAGTCCGTGGAACAGGAGTTGGGGCAGGAGATGGCAGTCGTGCTGTCCTAGCAGAGCTTCTCTTTGATTCAGCTTTAGCTGATGCCTTTCCTTTAGCTACTCGCTGCTCATAGATCTCACCCACCCGTTTATCCTTCTTGTATGCTACAGGACGTTCAAGCTTGTCGCTGGTGTAGGATGGAACCGCATGCTGTGCTTGGAGAAGTCCCATGATCAACCGAGGGAAAATCAACCAACGTGCATCATTGCGCTGAGTAACTCCAAGATTGATGATCTGTTTGAACACCATCTTACCCAAATCAACACGAACTCCATGAGCCATCTTGTAGATCAGCCTTGCCCTCTCAAGAGATACGTGAGTCTTGTGAGTAGAGGGGATCCAGTTGTATGCAGCTATAATCATCAGAGCTCCATAACACGGTGTGAGATCTGCTGTGGTAAGACCATCCCATTCTTTCCTTGTGTTTCCAGTGATGAACGATGCCAAGTCAGTTGCTGAAGCTTCATCCAAAGTCGTCTCTGCCTCCTCTTCTTCATCTGTGAGTGGCTCCCAGCCTAAGGCACTGTTGATGATGGCAGGTGAGAACTTGTACGTGCCCTCTTACTGAGACAATCACTTCTTCAGCATCTGCTTCGTTTTTCACACTTGGCAATCCAGCATAAAACTCAGCTACGACTTGCTCAACATAAACACCAAGAGAAGAGACAGTTGATTCCATTGACCCCTTCTTAATGACCGCTAAGTACCCCCACTGATCAGCTTCCTTCATATCTACTGTTCGTTCAGCAATTACCTTACGCTTTAAGAACTGATCATACCTCTTCTTGAGAGGACTTGGCATTGCTTCAGCGCTCTGGTCTCCTGACTTCTTTGATCTCACCCGAGCTGAACCTCCTGCTTCCTTAGCCAAATATGGAGACTTGGCTGCATCTTCTGGTGTAAGGAACTGAGATTGGGTTGGTGTACTGGTTTCCCCTGTCTTTCTCTGTTTCCCAGAACGCAACCCTAGCCGCTTCAGCACCCTTTTCTTTCTTCTTTCCTTCACTGAGACTTCCTCTGAATCAGATCCCAATGTCACAACATCATCTTTGGGTTCGTCATCCACCTTTTTGGCTGATTCAGACTCTGCTTCACTCAGAGTTTTCTCCGTGTCTACAAGCACCAGAGGCAGAGCAGACTCACCCTTATCTTCCGGCGATTTATCTCTGATCTGAGCATCTGGCACGGCAGCACTTGAAGATTCCTTCTGCGGCTTCGGATCTGCTACAGGTTCTTTGGCAGATGAATCCATTTCAAGACCAGGAGTCCTTTCATCACTCTCCTCCGATTGACCTTTCTCAGTCGCAGTGTTGAAGGACTCGAGCTCCTCGGTGACTTCTGGAAGGGCTGTAGACACCGGTGGATCGTTTCTCGGCGGAGGTGATTCGGGTTCCCCATCAGAGAGTGACCTTCGACTTGCTTCAGCCTCTGCATGTTGTTCTACCTTGGACGATTCGCCTTGTTGAGCTGAGTTCTTGGCTTTTCCCATTGTAGAGGTTGGTTTCTTTGCTTGATTTGCGATAGAGAGGAAGAGAGGCTGGGAGATTGGGTTTTTAAGCACGATGGAGAATTTTAGGGTTTGTGCCCCACTACTTCCCTTAACTGAATGGAACTGAATCAACCTTTCTGATATTGCACTTTTAGTCCCTGACTTTTTATCCTCTCCTTTGTATACCTACAACATTTAATTTCTCTCATCCAAACACATAAGCATTAGGCACATTCGTGAATTAATGTTGTATCATCAGACTTTCAAGATAGTAATAAAACACGAGTCACAACTCACAATTGGCTGATTCAAGATTAATATAAAGCATTAGATCAGTTTATTTACCATTTATGTGATGTGCTTCATGAGTTGACTCAGTGCTTGATTCAGGCTGCACATATAACTCTTTCTAGATCTTATACTCTGGTGCACCCGATTGTCTTTTTATGGCTAGCTTTCACATTGTTATGCCTTCATCAATACTGCTGGTTTTCATTCTTTATTCTCGCGCTGTGAAACCCCTGTTGTTTCCCATCATGAATCTATCAACTTTTTTTTTCCTTTTTTTATTGAGCATCTTTCTGAAACATTGCTGGCTCTTTTTATTGAGATGGGGGGAGCCACAGATTGACGTGAAACCTGTACCATCACAGTATTGACGGCATACCAAGCAGCTCTTTTCCACAGCGTTCTCGGGTTCCAAAACCAATCTGAATCATATGTACATCCCGAATCAGCACCTGCACTACTCTCTGCACAACTTGACTCAACAATCAAGGTTACACACACCAATTGCATTTCTTAGTGTGACAAAGCGATTAAATTCAAGAGATTTAGTGAATATATCAGCCAACTGCAAATCAGTAACTACATGTTCGATTACTACCTGATTGTCTTCAACTAATTCTCTGATGAAGTGGTGCCTGATGTCAATGTGCTTCGTCCTTGAATGTTGGACCGGATTCCTTGAGATATCAATTGCACTTTTGTTGTCACAATACACAAGAAAGGGACCTGAGTGCATTCCATAATCAGCTGACATCTGCTTCATCCAGATAAGTTGTGAGCAGCAGCTACCCATGGCAATGTATTCTGCTTCTGCCGTAGAGAGTGATACAGAGTTTTGCTTCTTGCTCAGCCATGAGATAAGATTGTTTCCAAGAAAGAAACATCCTCCACTGGTACTTTTTCTGTCATCAGCACATCCTGCCCAATCTGCATCACAATACCCCACCAAGTTCTTGTTGGAATTCTTTGAGTAATACACACCCAAGCTCTCCGTTCCTTTGACGTACTTGATGATTCGCTTTACTGCATTCAAGTGAGATACCTTAGGCTTGGCTTGATATCTTGCACACACACCAACACTGAATGATAAATCTGGTCGACTAGCAGTCAAGTACAACAGACTTCCAATCATCCCTCGATAGAGCTTAGCATCAACATCTTCTCCAGCTTCATCTCGTGCAAGTTTCAGTGATGTACTCATAGGTGTCTTTGAAACTTTGGAGTTCTCCAGACCAAACCGTTTTACCAAACTGTTAGCATAGGCACTCTGAGAGATGAAAACACCTTTCTCTGACTGAGATACTTGAAGTCCAAGAAAATACTTCAATTCACCACACATACTCATTTCAAACTCTTGAGTCATATCCTGAACAAACTCATCAACCAGCTTCTGTGACGTCCCTCCAAAGATAATATCATCCACATAGATTTGGACAATAATTATATCCTTCTCCACTTCCTTGAAGAATAGCGTCTTGTCTATACTCCCTCTGATATACTCAGCTTCCAACAAAAATCCTGTGAGCCTTTCATACCATGCACGAGGTGCTTGCTTCAATCCATACAAAGCTTTCTTCAGCCGGTAGACATAGTCTTGATGCACTGGATCTTCAAATCCCTTTGGTTGCTCAACATAAACTTCCTCCTGAAGTACTCCATTAAGAAAGCACTTTTCACATCCATTTGATACACTTTGAAGTTTAGTATGCACGCCATCCCCAGAAACAACCGAATGGATTCCAATCTTGCAACCGGAGCAAATGTCTCTTCAAAGTCTACTCCTTCAATCTGTGAGTATCCCTGAGCCACAAGTCTTGCCTTGTTGCGAACCACTTCTCCATGCTCATCAGTCTTGTTCTTGAAGATCCATTTTGTTCCAACCACGTTTACTCCTTCAGGTCGAGCAACCAGTTCCCACACATCATTCCTAGTGAACTGCTCAAGTTCCTCCTCCATTGCGACAATCCAATATTCATCACGAAGTGCTTCAGTGTGTGTCTTTGGTTCAATTGATGAGACAAAGCATGCGAACTGCACCATTTCTCTGAAATTGATGACTTTGCCACGAGTCTTCCGTCCTTCTTCAATGCCTCCAATCACGTCTGACTTCGAGTGATTACGATGAACTTGTTGAGTTACCGGTTGAGGTAATGTATCTGCCGTTGGACCTTCCTCAATTGTTTCTTTAGTAGCTCTTGTTGAGTCATCTTCATCCTCTTCATCTGACTCCAAATCTCCTCCTACAACCACTGACAGATCGTCAAACACAACATTGACTGATTCCACAATCGTTTCTGACCGCTTGTTGTAGACCCGGTAAGCTGAACTAGACTGTGCATAACCCAGAAAGAATCCCTCGTCACTTCTTGAGTCAAATTTCCCGAGGTAGTCCTTGTCATTCAATATGTAGCACCTGCATCCAAAAACATGAAAGTAACCTAGGTTAGGAGTTTTGCCTGTCCACATTTCATAAGGGAGTCTTCGTTGTCCCTTTTCTGACATACACACGGTTGATTGTGTAACAAGCCGTGTTGAGTGCCTCAGCCCAGAATGTTTTGGCTATTTTGTTACCAATAAGCATTGCCCTTCCCATCTCCTGTAGAGTCCTATTCTTCCTTTCCACCACTCCATTCTGTTGAGGTGTCCTTGGTGCTGCAAACTGGTGAGCTATTCCTTTTGATTCAAGGAAGGTAGTCATGACTTCATTCTCAAACTCACCACCATGATCACTGCGTATCTTCTTGATCCCTCCTTTTTCATTTATGAGTTGGAGAGCCCAGATTCTGAAACTTTCAGGAGCTTCTGACTTTTCCCTGAGAAACCTTACCCACGTGAATCTGGTGTAGTCATCTACAAGCACGAACACATATCTCTTCCCTCCGATACTTTCTGTTTGCATAGGCCCCATGAGATCCATGTGAACTAGATCCAAAGGTGCCTTTGCTTGAACATCCGGTACTTTCCTGTGTTGTATTTTGACTTGCTTTCCCTCATTGCATGCACCACACACCATCTTGTCACCGATCTTGAGTTTGGGTACTCCTCGAACCATGTTGTTGTGGACTAGATTCGTCATATTCCTGAAGTTCATATGCCCCAATCGTCGATGCCACAGATCAACATTTCCCTGAGCTGATAGACATTTAACCTTCTTCTCCCACATGTAGCAGTTGTTGCCTGATCTGACACCTTGTAGTACTGTCACCCCATACTGGTTTATAGCACGACAATCAATTGCTGAGAAACTCACCGTAAGTCCATCATCACACAGCTGACTTACGCTTATCAGGTTAGCTTTCAATCCTTTGACAAAGTAGACGTTGACCAATCTAGGTACTTCTGAACTACATGTTGTGCCTTTGCCTTGAATGACTCCACAGCCTCCATCTCCAAAAGTTACTTTTCCTCCTTTTACTTTAGACACTTTGTCTAGACACTCAATGTTTCCTGTCATGTGTCTAGAACAACCACTGTCGAAGTACCACGGTTCATCAGATTCTGAATCACTTGAAACTCGCGCCATGTTACATCGAAAGGTACTTCTTGTTTCAGTCACTGCCTTAGGATACATGTCAGTTTTCTTCATCCATCCTCGAGACGTCTTACCAATTCTCCAAAACTTGTGTTGTCTCCAAACTTGCTTGACCCGTTCCAGATACTTGTGGCAATACTTCTTGTAGTGACCAACCTTCTCACAGAAGAAACATCCGCTGACTTGAGCTGGGGTACTTTGTGTCTTGACTTCTTCAACATGTGCAAATCCTCCAGACACAAAACGTGTTGTACCCGTTGAGCTACTGTGCCTTCCAGTGTAGCCAAGTCCCATGGTAGAGTTTTCAGTTCTGCCACTGCTCAGAATCTTGTCAAGTTGTTTAGTTCCCGTGAGCATCTTGATCTTTCGATATTGTTGATCCAATTCAGCTTGAAGATCAGCCGCTTTCTTCCTTCAGCAAGTACTTCTTCTCTAAGTTCATCAGCTTGTTTCGCCAGAATCAACTTCTCTTTGATCAAATTCACGCTCTCCTTGGCTAACTCTGCCTCCCTGTTGAGGTCATCCCTTAGAACTCGTACTTCAGCTTCTAGTCTCGCCTTCTCTTTGATTAGCACAAGATTCTCCGTGCCCAACTTTATTAGAGTTTCTCGAACTTCCTTGTAGCTTTCATTGAGCTCGTTCTCTTGTTCAGTGTCACTCTCAGATCCTGAGTCACACTCTACTATTCCCAAAAATGCCACGAAGTTGTTCACTTCTTCTTCACTTTCGCTGTCCGAGTCGCTGTCATTGATTCCTATCATTGACTTTTCTGGTTTTCTTCTTCCATCAGACTCACACTCAGCTTGAGTGTGTCCATATCCTTTGCAGTTATGACACTGGAGATCTCTTCTCTTCACTGTAGGACATTCAGTTCGAAAGTGACCATACCCCTTGCATTCGTAACACTTAGCGTCATTCTTCCTGTAGTTCTTATCTGGTTCAGATGTCTTCCTTCCTGAACCAAACTTCTTCTGTCCATTTCCACCTTTCGTAGAGCTCGATCAAACCTTCTGACCAGGAGGCTCACTGGATCATTGTCCTCCATCTGATCCTTCTCAACTGATGTAAGAGCAATTCCTTTCTCCTTCTTCCCACCGGACACCTCCATCTCATGCGCTTGTAGCATCCCAACTACTTCATCAAATGTCATCTCATCGGTGTTACAGGAGACACTCATAGCTGCCTTGTATGCCATGAACTTTGACGGCAAGCACCTCAGGAACTTCTTCACGAGTTTTTTCTCTTTGTATTTCTTCCAAGTGTGAGTGCTTCTTGCGCCAGTGAGCTGATCTTTGAGCTGAAGTCTCCAACAGATTCATTCTCTTCCATCTTTAGCTCTTCAAACCTAGTTGCAAGCATATCCTTCCTAGAACTTTGGACTTTCAGAGTTCCTTCAAAGTGCCTCTGCAGAATATCCCATGCATCCTTCGCTGCCTCACACCCTTGAATCAGTTCAAACTGCTTCCTTGCTACGCTGCAGTGTATGACAGTTAGTGCACGAGCATTGAACTTCGCCATCTTGTTCTCATCGTCAGTCCAGAGTTCTTCCAGCTTTGGAACATCTTTCCCATCATCGCCTCTTGCAACAGGTGACTTCCAACCAGATTCCACAGCCTTCCACGCCAATGGGTCAATACCCTTGATTGTAGCCTTCATACGCGCCTTCCAAAAACCATAGTTTCCTACTTCAAGGATCACCTTGGAATTTGTCACCAACTCGCGATAGCTATCCATCTTACTCCGCAGGATCCTACCTGTTTAAGACAAACAAAGTACATATACCTGCTCTGATACCAATTGTTAATGTAAGATAAGCAAGCTATGCGATGTAGAACACACAGTAGTACATGGTTAATCAATTCCAAGAAATACGACTATATTTATTCTTTTAAAAGCTCATACACTGTTCTTCTTAAAAGAAATAAATCAAACAAGCTCAAGACAAACCTCGACTTGTTTGCTAGTCTTACTCGTTCAGAGACCTAAGACAGACTCTGAACCACCTAAGCCCTTAACCCCTAGATGCTTTGCTTCTCCTTCTTCGGACGTACAAAACTCTCTATTGCTAAAAGCTCTCTCTGTGTGTTAACCGGCAACACAGTGCCACGACTCCCTTTTATATATCTTTAGAGAAGCCCTAGATCTAATCTATCTACCCAATGGAAACTTTCCATTTCTTTTACTTCAGCGAATAAGCCAATCTTCTTTTCTCTTTAGATCGATTGCTTCTTCTCCAAGTCTTCCTTTAATATGCCTCTTCATTAAATCTTCCTTTAATGCATCGGTCTTGACACGTGCTTCTCACGATCCGTCTCTCTGATGTAGTAGTCCATGTCGCACTTCATGAACTACTTCTGCTCTGCTACATCATCGTCTTCACCATACATCTTCACCCAACTCCCAAATAAATAAGTACAGGCCCTTACTTCGTTTCCGAGCTAAATTGAGTAAATACAAAGGCACACTTACCAACAGTGATTCAATACTTTCTTAGTCACAGTTTGTAAATCACAAAAGTTGGTAATACATGACGTGGCTGTCTTCAGAGGTCTTAAAACTAAACCCAACAATTAATAAGGCTAGCCGTTACAGAAAAAAATATATCAAAGGGAAGCAAGCCGAAGCAGAGCTGCCATGAGCTCAATCGGTTTGTTTTCCACATGAGCTTCCATAATATCTTTCTTTGGCTTATTCAGGACGCCTTTCTATAATGTGAGTGTGGAGTTTGTGGTGTTTAGAGCGTTGTTGTATCACTACAAGAAAACATCGTTATTCCTGCAGGGACATACCGAGGGAAACTGAGTTACTCGAATTTTCTGATTGAAAAACCGAGGAAATACCGAGGAAACCAAAAAACATGAGACACTCATAGCTGTCTTGTTTGCCATGAACTTGACGACAAGCACCTCAGGAACTTCTTCACGAGTTTTTTCTCTTGTTCACGAA
>CAJHQP010006312.1:0-39126 GCA_905132765.1 Moricandia arvensis | reverse complement strand
TCTCTACGAGGTATATCTCTCTATTTCATGAGAGATGATGAAGTTATTCTGATTAATTGTTTCATTGCGATAGAGCAAAAAAAGGGAAGAAAGAGGCAACGAGTTGTTTGTTTATGCTGTTGGAGGCCGAGAACTATTGCTTTTACAGGGGGTGATTAATGTGGCGTCACATGCTTGTGTGGGGATTGGCGAACTGTCTGCTTCTGACCAGTCTCCTATAGTGGTAATTTATGGGAGTGGGTTGGTTTTTCGTACAAGTCAGTGTGACGTCTCGGCGCCAAGTCACGAGTTGAGTTGGAGTGAGAAATGTAAAAGCCGACAGATGCGTGTGTGTGGTTATTCCAGGAGTATGCGATCATCTCGTCTTTTGATAGGTCTAGGCACTGCACGTAGATGATCGTTGGAGTGAAATCTCAAAAGTGCGATGCACGGATAGTGCAGGCGTGGGTAGCGCACTAAGACTAGGTATGGGACGCTGAGTATGCGGTCGTGATGGTCCAACAGGAGATTCGTGAGATCAGAACTGATATCGTGCAGCCGCCAGAGTATGAGTTGGATAGGTGCGTAGAGTGGGGCTAATTATCAGCACGTGGGGATGGCTGTACGAGGGTTCCACGGAGGGTACATATTGATGTAGTGTACATTATGGGTTGAGAATGCTTGGAAAGATGTGTGATTGGGGTCGGACGAAGCGAGGTGTGTGGCTGCTCCGATGATCGGTGCGAATATCTATACGATGGCCATATAGGGTGGGGAGGCTCTGGCCATCGCGTATAGTGGGATGTTCATGGTGACAGGTGTGTGAGTGGTGGTTAAATAGAGTGCGCGCTCTAGAGCCGCGAGAGCGGGCCACAGTAGGGTTACTCGCATCAGCTCGGTTAATATCGAGGAGGGATGGGAGTCACGCCGCAAGCCCGACGGGGAGTTGGTAGACATAGGGAGGTCAGGGTATGGGTGTCGGGTTGGAGTGGGCCGAGGCTTGTGTATTTGTGCTGTTTGCGTGTTTGTGTATTGGCTCCCATGTTGTACGGGTCTGTTGTTATATAGACAAGGGAAAGATTATGGCATCTGGCCGGTTGTTCTCACTCTATGCCAAAGCTGTCCCTTTATAACAGCGTTTAATGATTGTTGTTATTTCATTCTGTGGGTAAGTAGTGAATAGCGAGTTATAGGGATGTTTGGCTATGCTAGAATATAGTCATGACATGGTCTCAAATGTCCAAATAATACGTACTTACTGCGAATTAGCCGATCATTTACGTCGATCATACTTGTGAGAATCTTTAGTTTGCGTGGCAAGTTGTCGTTTACAATCTGGATGTGTATGAAGTAATTTAAGTATCCGGGTCTTTATAAAAAGCAGTATACGCTAATGTGACCGATCCAATATACAGAATATAGGATTCATTGGTAAGCATATGTCGGAAGAACTTTAGACAGTATAACTAAGGAGGTAGCGATGTGTGGAGATAGTGAAAAGAGAAAAATCGTGTTATATGTAACATAGGTAATAGATCCTCGAGAATTATCTCTATATATCCTTTGAATAAATATTTGCAGAGGCAGAGTGAATCGCAGTAATTTAAGGATAAAGTTTTTTTTTGCGCCTGTGAATAATCAAAACAAGAAATAAGATAAGAATGAAGAGTGTTTTGAACATTATACCCAACAGTAACATGCATTACATTAAGGCATAGACGGAGTGTGGAGAGCAAAGAGAGCGCACGGAGCAGCAACAGGCAGGGCGGAGGTGAGTGGAGGTGATCCACGGTAGGCGGGGAGACTAGAGGTGAGGGTGGGGCAGGGATGTTTGTGAAAATAGAGTGTGGTTAAGGAAAATAGCAATTGTAAGGTGAACCGAAGTGAGGCAAAATCTGAAAGTCCGATGTAAATGATGAGAGACAGCGTATGTCATAAGGAGGCAGGAGGGGCAGTGAACGACGAGGAATGTTGGTCGGAGTCGGGTGTCGGGGTACTAATGACAGAAGCTAGAAGTTTTGAGAGAGGCAGCTTCGCCTAATTCCTCTTAGTAGGGAAAGAAAGTATAGGATATCTAATTATAGAGTTGGTTATTGTCATTGTTGTAAAGTCTAATATATGGGTTATAGCGGATTGCTCGGCATGATTCATGCTGTACTGGAGAAGATCAGTAAGTGGTGCTTACTTTATATAGTATAGAGGTGAGTTCGTGCATTCTGCGTTAGATAATATCTTGAGTAGGTCTATCTTGGTGGTCAGATGTGTGGGTTGTGCTTTGTTCTGTTTAAGGATATAGTATATATGTCGCTTTGGGTTATCGCGTATTTGTCTGGTCTAACGATAGGTTAAACCTAGTCGGTGATGAAAGCTGTTTTGTATCACTAATTTAGTGAGCGCGGGCTAATGTGCCAAAATCATATTACCTTTTAGTTGGCATTTTTATTATTTGTATAATATATTTTTTAAAATTAACTAATAATTTTATATATGTTGTTTTTGACAACAAGTAGGACAATATTGTCAGTTCTAGATTTACATAGGTTGAATAATTAACTGGGTAATGTGTTTTTAAAATTTCATTGCACATATATGAATATTTACTAACATTATCTCATCTTCATATGTTTTTTATTTATTTTGATTTCTTTGTTTAATTTATATGAATACAAGCAAATAAAAATTATTCGAAATATTAATATACTTTATCTTAATTAGAAAATTTACATTTATTATATGAGATTGGATTTGGTTCAGTTACTCGTTATTTAAGTATATTGAATTGCATATATTTTTTCAAAATGAACCACAACCAGTTATTCGTTTTGATTAGGCCTAACCAGAGATTCACTTTTTATTGCATTTAGTTTAGTTCTTCTTTTATATTTGAAAATCTATTTCATATTTTTTTAATTTATTAGATTTTGCTTTGAAAAATGAAAAACTTAAAGTAAAGGATTGATATGAAATTTAATATGTAAACAAGCTCGTTTATTCTTTTAAAACATCTCACAGAAAAATATATTTACAAAACAACTAAATCATAATAGTCGGTTATATTTTTGTTTTCATATGTTTATAAATTATAGGTAACAATTTAATTTATATTTATGAAAAATAAAGTATTACTTTGAATAATATTAAATTTAAAATTGGGATGAGTTCAATTATTCATTTGGGCATAGTGAACTGTATCAAATTTTTGAATTGAATCATAATTGTTTTTGGTTCTAATTATGCTAAAAGAAAATTCTATTTTAGTTACATTTAATATATTTAATATACCTGTTTTCGAATAAAATTAAGAAATAGCTTAAGTGTAGTCAAATTTTTGAGTTGGATAGTAAGGTGAACTGGTAATATACTGAAAGCTCGTGAATCAATTAATGTTTCATAACATCATGACATCCAAAAGTTAAAGAACTTTATTTTCATTTATTTAATCATGATCAAACCAAAAAATAATTTAATTTGAAAGTTTACTTTATTTGAAATGTTTATCAGTTTTAAGTTAGTTATAAGTGGTAACACAAAGTGTTTTTCTTTAATAATGATGATAAAACTAATTGGTTTATCATTAAAAATATATTTACCTTTTCCTAATTAGTTGATCCCAAATATATTTTTTGTAAAGATATTATTTTTAATTCAGTCTCATTTTAAAATATTTATTTGGTTTAACAGTAATCATAATATTTAAATATTCATTTTTTAAATATGGAATTAGATGATTGGTTTTTATATTTGAAAAATATTTATTTTTCTAAAGATAATTGAAATATATTTATAGTAAAAACTGCTTTATTTTTTACAAAACCCAATATGTAAATTATCTTTTTGATGAAAGTTTTTGTGAAATTTTGGTTTAATATATAAATTTATATATTATAAGGATATTTTTTTTTCGGGTTGACAAAATTTCTTCTAAGCTGACAATACATAATTACTACAAACAAAGCCAAACCGTCGAAACCATGAGCATAATTTCTTTCTTTTTTAAACGGCGAGCTAAATTATTATTGAGAAGATCTAACTCATTTTACTATTGTGACACATGTCTGTTAGATAGGGGTAACTTAATCCACATTAAGATTTTTTTCCCTGGTCAGAATGCATATTAAAATTTGTTATGAAAATCCAGCAAAAACAAACAAAAAAATATTACCTTGTTAAACTTTTTTGAAAGTATTATTATCTTCTTACTTTTGGCAATTATTATTTAAGACTTAACCCAAAAATGTTCATTGGAAGGTAATTTTGTCAATTATTATATTTTTAAAGCCATTCTTGCTACCCTTGCCACTTAATTAGCCTCTATATAAGTAAGTTCCCTCTCTCATTCGTCAACTGCCACAACACTTAAGAGACAAAAAAAAAGAATCAGCCAGAGAACATATTCCGACCAATTCACGCTGGAATAATGGCAAACCTCCCAGATTCGCTGTACGAGGATTATACTAGATTCCCCTATGCTTCAGCTTCTGCTTCGGCCATGCCTCCACTAGACATAGGCACGATTCTCCAATGGATAGTCGAACTTCATAAGTAATATCAAACTCATCTCTGATAAGGCACTGCAGAATCTCGCCAATGTAAGTGCTAAAATATCGTTTCCCTATTTCTCTCTATTTTTAATGATTTCAGTTTATTAATTTTATATGCTCCTCTCGGTTCACTAGATTTGATTGGACATGCAGTCATTTTCTGCATCCAATGGACTGCTTAGTATTTAGTAAAGGACTATTTTATTTATGATTGGGCAAGATATTAAGATCTCCTTTGTTTTTTGCTGCCTAGGTTAAAAAAGTTATTCCAGTAACCTGTCTTTTCTTCCTTGTGTGATCATAAAGAAATGGTTGAAATAAGATATCATCGTAATTTTAACCTCTTACATTTTCATTTAAATGCGACGAGTTTTGATCCTACCCATCTAAGATTTGGTTGCCTGAGATTGAATCTTCTGGTTTGTGAGTCAAATTTGGCCCCTCTTTGTGATCAGCCTATAATAAATTTTCACTTTCGATTCTCTATTTTGTTTGTAATCCTTACAATTCCTTGGCATTTTATCGTTGGATCGGCTTTCCGCAATTCTTTTTATTTCAGTTTAGGAGATCTCATGATCTTTCTCATCAACAAGAAACATTCAATTGTATATTATACCTCTTTATTGTATATTTTTACGAGTATAAGCATTATATCATTGAATCGGATTACAAAATTTCATTAGGTTTAGGAGATCTCATGGTTTTCTCATCATAAGTAACACTCAATTGTTTTTCTCCATTTGTTTTACTACATTTGATGATTATTGGAAATCTCTCTTGGGATCGATTTTTGCAAAGTTAGGTTTTGTAGATCTCTCATTTTCCCATCATCAAAATATTCAGTTGTTATTTCCTCTTTTGCTTGTATAAATTTGCATGATTATTGCACTATATAGTTGGATTAGTTTCCACAGTTCTTTTGTTTAAGAGATCTGGCAATTTTATTATTATAAAAGCATAAAATTATATGTTGTTCATATTCGGGATCTTGTTCTTCTGCTTATTATTCGTTTACCTGTAAGTTTCCTTCTCGAATTTTGATATATTTTGTGTGGCGATAAATACTTCATCAAGTTATAATTTTGATTAGTTTTTATTGTTTTTAAAAGTCATTGTTATGCATTTTTTTTACAAAAAATGCTATGCAAAAATTTTCCGAAATCGCGGTAGGTAGAAATGATATTCAAATATATTTGTGGTGCGATGCAAGTATAGAAGTATATCTAGGTAAGATTCGCATAATGGAGTAAAGTAAAAATGCTATTCAAAAAAAAATTCAAGATCGCGGTAGGATGAAATTGTATTCAAACATATTTGTGGTGCGATGAGTATAGAAGTATATCTAAGTAAGATTCGCATAACGGAGAAACATAATTTTATAACTTGGAAAACTAAAAATTTGCAATTTGGCATATTTTGATCTTATCATTTTTGAGACAGTTGATTTAGTATATCTTCTCTATATGCATAACTCGAGTCTGCCTTTTATTTTCTCTAGGGAAAAACAATTTTACTCAAAATTTTACTTTTTATTTACATCAAACGGTTATTTTATTATTTAAATTTAAGATAATATAATAATTAAACCATAATAGAACAATTAATAAAACATTTTCTCTATAAAAGTATCTAACATTCTTAACTAATGAATCCGCCGTAGAATTGTCTGCACGAGGAATTCAAAAGTTTTCTTTATAGTTATGAAATGGCACAAACTTTTATATTGGTGTGTGAGAACTATTTATAGTGTTTTGGAAATGTTCAAAACTTATACTATCAGTGTCTATCTTTTCTCCCATGGTAGCATCGGAACGCCTTTGAGATCTTCCCGCTGCTGTTATGGAATTCTCCTTTTACATTGTCCAATATGTTGCAGGTTTAGTCCCTACTACTTTGGTTACGCAAATCCAATGCTGATATATTTTAGCATTTTAAAACCGATTAGATTGACTAAATTTTTCAAAATCTTACAATCCTTTGTTGCATGTTTCTCTCTTTGTGAGACTTCCACTTTCATTCAATCTCTGCAGGAGGTCTCTACAATCTACTCACGGACCGCACATCCAGTTTACTTTCAGTACGAGATGCCAGTTCGAGTGTACAACATTTTGCTTTTATTCCAGGTTTTGTTTGGTCTCGTAGTTTTCTTCATTTAAGCACCATTTATTTGATAACATCTTAAGCCTTAATTGGCATCGTGATGCCATCATCCTTTTCGCATTATAGCGCATAGCTCATCACCCGGAGACAAGAAGCTACTTTCTCAGGAGTATGTCTTTCTCCTTCTTAAGCAACAGACCATTTTCTATATCAATTTATAAAGGACATTGACTGGTAAAAAAAAGCAGAAACATTCAGTTATGGCATTTATCTTTCGTATAATATTTGGGGAGCACATGTACAAATATTATTCCATATTATTATTAGGTAAAAAAAATATTATTCCAGATTATTTATCAATAAAATACTTTCTTGATTAGCTTTTTAACTTGAGCTTAGAGAAACACCAATATCTCAAAGCTTATTTTTTATGATCACAATTTAGAGTTTAAGGTCAACTAATTGCAGTTTACAGATTTCTTCCAAATTTTTATTATTTTGTTCTTTGTATTTATGTACACGTTATTCTTTTTTTTTCTTTCACCACACTAAAGTCTTTTATGTTTTCTGTTGTGAACTTGTTCTTATTTGTATATTATTCTCTATCTATGCTTTTTCACGTATAATTTATAATTTTAAAAATAAAAATTATTTATAAAAATATTATGTTTTGAATATTACATTTTCTTGTACATGAAACATAAAAAACAACATGCTGGAAGACCATTTTCATATTTAAAATAGACTTTATTTCACAAAAGGTTTCGGTTACTTTGTAAATTTTATGAGATCTCTTATTTTATCATCTATTATTTCAGTAAAAAGTTATATATGTTTTTTATTTAGCTTACGGCTGCAAAAGTTTTAAACACGTCTCTGATTTTGTATATGTTACATTGACTAAGAAATTCCATAACTTATGTTTGTTGTTGCAGCTGCGATGCCATACTATTTCTATCCTTTAATGGCCATGAATCTCACCGATAAGCCTCTCGAGTGCCTAAGAATTGGTGCATTGGGTGTCATTGCTCATATGCTGAACGTGGTACATATTCTAACAACATATCTTTCTGTCACAAAAGCTTTTGAAACACTTTGAACGTGCCACTTCTCTTACAGCCTGTAGACAGAGCTGCTGTTCGTTTCCTTATGGATTCAGGTGCTGTAGATTCTTGCACCAAAGCCGCAGAGATTGGCTCCACAGAATCAAAAACAGTAAGTTTCCTTTGTCCACTTCTACTCATATTGATTATAAATTACATAAGGAGGAAAGATTCCAAACTAATACTTCTCCAGCTTGCTGTATTCATACTAAACAAGATTATGTCGACTGATGACGGGCTTCGCTACTGCTGCGTCTTGGCTGATCGTTTCTTCGTCATAGACGGTCTCCTGAAAGAGATGCTTGTGTATCTTTCTTCCATGGTCAACCCTTCTCCCAGTCTGTTCAATCTTGTAGCTAGTTGCTACGCCAAACTCTCCCAGAAACCCAGGTTTTGGGTTACACCTTCTGATATTTTTTTCGAAATTTATATTTTTAAGCTAACCAGGGCCCGTTCACCATTTCTATGAAACAAAAAAAATTGAACCCTTAAGCTTTATACTTTATTTAAAAATTATGAATTGCAATGAAAACAAAAAGCAAATATTTTATTTTATTTTATTTATTTTATTCACTTTAAATTTTAATATTGTTAATAAAACAGACACCTAACTATTAAATTAAGGGGGACACGGATTTGGATCCGGAATGGTCGCACCCCTTGTCTCCCATCTCAGCCTGAAGCTAATAGTAACTTTATTAATTGGTATGCATTAGGGCTTGTGCCGGATTATGGTTTTATCGCCCTGTCATGCTGTTGGACGGGACCTTCGCCAGTTTACTTGCTGTAAGATTAAAACATCCCATTTATCCCTTGAGCTTTGTATGGGTTTGACAAATGCAAGTATAGTCAAGATTCAGAGTGTTTTTGTCTGTTTATTTTTGTAGGAGGACCCAGACGCTGATAGCTATCGTACCCAGCTGATGCAGAATCTGGGAATCTGAGCTATGAAGTAGCAGAACAAACACAGTCTTTCCAAGAGTAAAATGAAAAAACACAGCCACAAAAGAACAGTTTTACTACTGCTAAACGCTAAGATAATATTAAGAAGACACGTATGCTGTTGTTTGGTTTAATCTTCTTCAGATGATTTTTTAATTCTCTTTCAGCATTGTTCTTTTTTCTTTTGGAATACATTTGAACCCGTTTTATCTTCCTTCATTTCCCCTTTCAAGTATTTAATTTTCTCAGAGAGAGTGAGATTTTTATTTGCTTTATTTGCAACTTGATGATTGATAATGCTCATATATCATTATATTCACCTGCAGGGAAGAACGGATTATTTAGATACAAAGGTCAAGTTCCTTTTGTCTTTAAATAAAGTTTTCAAGAAGAGAATAGAACTTCTCTGGTGTAAATAATAAATATGATTTCTTCATAATTGGTTTAGCCACATCAAGGCTTTTAGCAAAGAGACGTAAGAGGCCATCGAAATCCAAAGGTCTCGGGGACATTTGTCTACACCTTTGCAGAGATTATGGGGGTCTTTGAGTTATCTTCATCCTCATCCATTGGTAACTTCTCAGGGTAATATATTCAATCCAAAATTTGAGATGATTTGATTTTAATTGAGGTTTTAGATAATTTTAATGAATTTGAAAGTTTAAAGTGATTTTTGTTAAATAAAGCTATAGTATTACTTAAAACATTTTAGTTTTAATTTTCTTTAACTAACAAATTCAACCAAATCACTCTAAAATTATTTGAAAACTTTAAAACTCAATAATTTAAAATATTTTCAATAACAAGGAATTTCAGGGTATTTTTTAAATGTCAAGTTAATAATAATAAATTTTAAATGAACTTTTAAAATACATATTTGAATAACAGTAGATTTAATACAAATCATTTCATTTTCTCAGTTGAATACACCAGCTAATAATTTTTATTTCTCCAAGAATTTACACCAGCATATCTATTAATTATCTCCAAGAAAGCCATCGGAATCTCTCAAGTTTCGAAGAGTATCTAATCTATATACAATTTAAAATATGTGTCTTATCCAATATTTAGCCTCTCTAACTTTTTGTTTTCCAAGAGATCTTGACTTCTTGCCATTTGAACGTTGCATGTAGCATCTGTATAGCAATGAATTCTGCACAAATTTGAACCTTGCACGTAGATCTTAACTTTTTGCAATTTATTTTATTTTGTTTTGCAGTAAAATAGCAATGAATTTTGTACAACTTTGAGATTATATATATGCGAGGATTTATGACGCTGGAAGAAAATTATCAAACAATCCAAAAGTGATTATTCAACATTCAAATATAGATTATGTTTGTTGATATATTAAGAAAAGAGTAGTTTGCTCAGATAGAGAATTTAAGCATTGACAAGTATTGTGAAGCTAGTTAGAAGGAACAAAGTTCAATTTTCAAGTGCTTTGATCCATTGCCTCATACAACGAAGAATATTGACGAAGGAAAATATTTTTTCTTACATTCTCAAATCAACCTACAAGATTTTCAATACAAAAATCTCGACAAAATGTTTAGCTTGTGAGGAACATCTAACAAAAACAAAGTCTATGTACAAAAAAGTGAAAGAAATTTTATCTTTGGAAGCTAAAAAGTTTTGCTATTAGAAATGATGAAAATCATTTGTGACCGTTATAAAGTCAATTAAAATAGATTATAAGAGTTTATAAAGTGTTGTAGTGATGACAAAGCAAAAACACATGTGTTGCAGTCTCTGACACTTATCAGTGATTAGTGTTAGATGTGTGACTAATTTTTTTTTCTATAAAGGTTCAGGAGAAAAAAGAGTTCTTTCATTTTAAATAGTAAGAAAGGATGAATTTTTTTTTCAAAAAATATAAAAATATTGTCAATCGCCAAGTGTTGCAAAATAGAAGTCTCTTTTGCAGAGAAAGGGTTTATAGATGCTTGGTATATAGCTATCCTCCAAGAAAATCCGAAAAAAATGAAAGGGGAAAAGCTTGAGATCCGTTACAAAACTTTGTTTCAAAAAGACTAACCAACTCCTCACTGAAACTGTTAAACAATGTTTTGTCTGAGAATCTGAACAAAAATGTGGTTTCGTAGAGCAGTGGTAAATGCTTATTTTACTGATGGATGGTGTTATCGTAATGGAAGTGAAAAATGATAAGTTTCTGGTTTACTTTTATTCTCTATCAGATATAATTAAATTCAAAAAAATGCAATTGAAATCTCATGCTGATTGGACCGACTCCAAATTAGTCCAAAGCAAAACAAGATATTGTTTCTTTATTTCATATCAAAACTTTAGAATTTAGATTTGTTGATCACTTTAGCTTATATGTGTTTTGTCTTTGGAAATGAAAGAATTGAGTTAATACATGTTTAGCGCAGGTAAGATGCTGAAAGTGACTCGTAAGATTGGGAAAATAGAAGATGTCTGGTACCCAACATTAGTAGTTAAAGAGATTCGAGTGGATGATAAGAAGAAATTTATCATCAAAAATGAAATAAGTCTTTGAGTTTAAATAATAATGAAGAGGAAGAAAAATTACTATTGATATGTGCAAAATCAAGTCATTTTTGGTTGAAAAATATATGTTGCTAGATATTGTTGACGTGTTTGTTGGCTAAGGGTGGCATTAAGGTTTAGTGAGTGGAACTCTCATTCATAACCAGTACTTAATGTGCTTTATGGTCACAAAAAGAGATTTTAAAAACTTTGGCTTTAGAGCATCCACACTAGTGAACCCCCCTTTGGGGTTCACCAAATTTTTTAATTATTTTTTGGTGGGACCATGAATAGTGTTGAACCCGGATCAAATGTGCTCTTCCATCAATGAACCCGAAGTTGAGGTTCATAGGAATAAAATAATATTTTTTTTAAAAATATTTATATATTTTTTTAAAAAATATATATTTAATAGAAATAGAATTTTTGACAAAAAAATAATAAATAATTTTAATTGATGTTATAAAAGTTTTTATTCAATACATTGCTAATTCGTGAAGATACAAAAGATTATTAATTCTGATTACCAAACTTTTGCCAAATATTTTCGACCAAATCAGCTTTCAACCGAGCATGAGTCTGTGAATCTCGAAGTTCATTGCGAACGCCATGCATATTATCGGCATTCAAAGATGTTGTCGTTTGAACCTCAGCACTTCTGCTTGACTCTCCTGTCTCGAACTCAGATGTATCATAGAGAGTATATGAATGTCGTTCGTCCTCTACTATCATGTTGTGCAGTATGACACAAGTTCTCATAATCCTTCCTATTTTATTAATGTCCCATAGTAGAGCTGGGTTTCTAACGATTGCAAACCTCGATTGCAATACTCCGAAAGCCCGTTCGACATCTTTTCTTGTGGATTCTTGACGTTCAGCAAATAGCTCTGCTTTGTCCCCTTGAGGAAGTGGGATGGATTGGATAAACGTTGACCATTTAGGATAAATACCGTCGGTAAGGTAGTACGCCATACGATAGTTGTGGTTATTGACCTTGAAATTAACTTTCGGAGCTCGACCTTGTAAAATGTCATCAAACACTGGTGACCGGTCAAGAACATTAATATCGTTGAGGGTACCTGGTAATCCGAAGAATGCGTGCCATATCCAAAGATCATGTGATGCCACGGCCTCTAAGACAATTGTCGGCTTACCCGAACCACGTGTGTGCTGCCCTCTCCAAGCAGTTGGGCAGTTTTTCCACTCCCAATGCATACAGTCGATGCTTCCTATCATCCCTGGGAACCCGCGAATCTCGCTAACATCGAGTAATCGTTGTAGATCTTCTGCCGTAGGTCTTCTTAGATACTCATCTCCAAACAAATGTATTATTCCTTCGTTGAACTTTTCCAGACATAAAAGGGCTGTGCTTTCCGCAAGCCGGAGATATTCGTCATTTGAATCTGCGGATTGACCATATGCCAGCATTCGTATAGCTGAAGTACATTTTTGAAGTGCAGAAAGCCCTAACCTTCCATGACCATTTCTTCTTTGCTCAAAGTATGGAACTTCATTACTGAGACGATCGACAATGCGAAGAAACAAAGGCTTGTTCATTCGAAAACGCCTCCTAAACATTTGAGGTGGGTATGTAGGATTCTCACTGAAATAGTCATTCCATAGTAGGTTGTGTCCTTGTTCCCGATCTCTTTCTATGTAACGTCTCCTCGGCTTGGTCCTTTGAACGTCAACAATAGAGTCGATGAAATCATCCAGTTGTTGGTCCATCATTTCTTCGAAAATTTCATTTTCTTGATCACTTGATGAGTAAGACATTATTCCTACAATCAAAAATTTAAGAAATTAAGAGTTATTAAGTAATAATTTCTAAAAGCATTAAAGATTTTTAAAGTTTTAAAAAATTAAGTATGTAGGAGTTACTAAGTAATGATTTCTAAAAACAATAAAGATTGTTAAAGTTTTTAAAGATTAAGTAATTAGGATTATTAATTACAGATTGTTATCTTATTAACAAATTTAGAGTTATTGTACTTTTAAGAAAAACATAAAAGTAACATAAAATTAAAATTAAGTATGAGAAAAAATATCTAAATATTTTGACTCAAACCTGTGTTCTTGATTGCCAAATTTGTTCTTCTTTGCCAAACTTAGTGTAATACAACAAAAGAGAGAGATTTGAAACAAAGCAAAACTTGTAAAGAAAAAGGTTTATGTTGTACACAAGTAAATGAAACAAGCACCTGATTTATAAAGGAAACAACAAGTTCAATATGTTACATAGGAACCTATTACATCGTTTGCTAGTGTACATTACAACAAAATTGTACACTACACCCGTCAGCCATCATACACCCGTGAACTCTCAATACAAAACACAAAAGAGAGATCATTAATCCGTGAAACAAAGCTACCCTACTGTCAATACAAAACACTTCCTTCACCTGCCTCCTGCAATCCGTGACCTGCAACAAAACAACAAAACATGACAAGCAAATGAGTTAATAATGTCAATAAAAAACAAATACATGAATCATTGCATTTGAAAAGCAAAAAACAATCAAGCAAGTTAATAGAATCCAATTTCTAATACATGAATCATAACATTTCTTCTATGAGTTTGTTCTTTAGTTCCACTTCCTTAGCCGAGAGATCAGAGTTATTTCTGGCAAGGAGTCGTTCCAGGAGCTTGTGCTTTGATATGCTCCTCTTCTCAGCTAGAATGTTCTCTATTTGGTCAAAAGCAGCTTCGTTGGTGTGCTTCTTGCGTTTCGCAGCCTTGCTGGCCTTAACACCAGGAGGCCTAGCCTCTTCCTCCCGTGGAATCTCTTCCGGAGCTTCCTTGTTTCTCTCCTTGCCACCATCTTTTGACTACATAGCCGAGGATTTCCACTTCTGATCAAACCTCAATTCCCTCCAACAGTGTTCCATGTTGAACTTGGCCTGGTAGTCGTTGGTGAAGATGTCATGTGCTTTCTTCATCAGATCATTATCGCCTTCGCCACTCCCTACATCCTTCAAAGCAGCCTCAAAGCTACCGACGAACTTGTAGACCTGCTCGTTCACTCTCCCCCACCTCTGCTTACACTGACCACGCTCCCTAGGAACGTAGCCCTTCAACTGAGGGCTAGAATTGAAGTACTCTTCAATTCTCTTCCAAAAACACTGAGCCTTTTGTTCATTTACTGACAATAGGGTCCTTGCTAGTGTTAAGCCAAACAGAGATGAGGACAAGGTCCTCTTTGATTGACCACTTTCTCTTCTGCAGTGGCTTAACTACCCCCGGAGAATTACTACCTACTTGACCAAAGTCCACGTCTATTGGTGGACTGCTCTGTGAGGCCAGTAGGTTAACAAAACCGGGGGAGTTTAAGGAAAAAGGATCCATATTTGGGTTAGGTTAAGGTTTTAGTTGGTGTTTATTAGTGATTTGGTTTTCACAGGATTCATCTTGGGTTTTAAACACAACCGAGCTCAAACATTCATTACACTTAATTGCACAACCACCATTACTCAGCTATAATTGGTTACCAATCTAATCAGTGTGATTAAAAGCAAACATTTATCACAGCCAACAACCAAACTGAAAACGAATAATTATTAATATTTCAAATTAAGTTTTAAATACTAGTTCAGCTTTGAATACTAGTTTTTGTTTTGGTTTAGCTTTTGTTTTCTTCTAGTTTAACAAACAACAAGGTAAGCTTTATGTTTTCTTCTGAACTAGAGAACTAGTTCAGAACTTAATTCATGTTATAACAAGTACAAGAACCAAAAGATAGTCCTACTTTACTAATGACAAGTACAAATTTTTATTTCTAAATTAAACAAACAACAAATAACTTAAGTTTTGTTTTGAAGTTTACCTTGTGTTTTCAATCAAAGCACATCCTCTCTAGGTCAGCGATCCGCACCCTCATGTAATCAACCTGTTCTTGGAGGTTTTTAACTTGTCCCTGGCCAAGCAAACACATAAACGATAATTAGTGTTACACTTATCTAGTTGTTAAGTATACATAAACAACACTAAGTCAAATACATATGAAGCAAGGAAATTAAACTAACCTCCAAGAAGATTATCTGATCATTGATGGTAGAGACCACATTGATAACCTTCTCAGCCTCCTCCACTCGCTTTGTCAACTTCTCAAGCTCCTCCTTCACACCAAACACCCATGGTTGTCGATAGTGTAAGCCATCATCCTTGGTGCTCAACAAAAACAACAAACAGAGAGTGTTAGTGGAAGTAAATAAGTTTAAAAATGGAAAAATAATGAAGAACACTCACCTCGTAGTTTAGGCATGTGAAGAACCTCTTCCCAGGTACTGTGGTCGCAGTCATCCTTACCTCCGACCTCGTTGATGATTCGACCACCGCATGAACACCTTCGCGGAATTCCATATTCCGAATCGGCCACAAAGCCTACCATTTCGATGTGGTGCTTTTGCTTCTTAGAATCTCTCTTTTGCTCTGTGGGATCCATCTGTAAAGAAAAGAATGACATGTTAGAACCACAAATCCAAACCGATTTGAAACCACCTATAAACGAACCATAAATCGAACCCCCAACAAGATTTCGAACCCTATATCAAAACCCCTTTCTCGATTTACAACCCTATCTCAAAAGCCCCAAATCGATTTTTCTTTTCGTAACCCTAAATCTCATTTAGATTGAAAAAAAAGATGAACCCTAACCGTTAATCGACTAGATATTACCCCTAACCTTGATTCGTAGTCGCAGCGTCGTCGATTGAAGCCGGAATCGCCTCTTCGTCGCCGTCGCACTCGAAATCGCCAGAGAGAAGTGGAAACCCTAAACTTTTTTCGGTTTCGCAAAAATGAGGAGACACACGCGTGAAGTCACTTTCCGTCTCATACGCACATCCAACCCGCGTGTGACACGTGGCATGAACCCGTCTCACGCGGGTTCAGCCGAGAGGACCGACCCACGAAAATTAACCCATTTTTCATTTATTTAAAAACCCAAAAGCCCAATGAACCCCCTTAATGAACCTCCTATAATACTTCAATGTGGATGCTCTTAGACCGTCTAAAGATTGTGATGATGATGTTTGGATTTAAGCACGAAAAGTATTTTGTTAGACGTAAATTGTGTTCAGTTTTAGTTTATTGTGACTAACAACTGATTGTTAACCTTCTTTCACCATTTTTCAAAAGAAATCTGAAAAAGATAATTTTTTTAGAGGGTAAAAGAATTATGTCGATCACTTAGACACAAACAACCGAGAAAGACAAAGGTAATCCACTTTTGTGGTGCAACGATCAACAGGGGAATACTTTTGGTTTTCTCGGTTTACTTGTTTCTAAAGTGATTAGCATCTTCTTTTTTTACCTTTTAAAAGAGTTTATATTTCAAATTTTCTTTCAAATGTGGCAAAAGAAGGATCAATTGTTATTCACAATAAACCAAAACCAAACCAAACACAACTTATGTGTAAGAAAATACCTTTAATGCTTGATCCAAACAACATATACCGCTCCTTTGACGGCCTAAGGCCAGAGTTATTAAAAGGAAAAATTGGAAAAATAGGGCACTCTCATCTTGAATTTGTCCCTTTAAAACTTTTGAAAGATTATTTAGGAAAATAAGATTCACATTCTTTTTAATACCATAATACCCTTAAATTAACCAATTAAGAATTATAAATAATTTATTTTCATAATTTATTTAATATTAAAAAGGAAAAAGATAAAAACACATTTTTTATCTTAATTGGAATTTTGTTGCTTCTTAATAAATAATAAATTTTCGTAATTCATTTAATATTAAAAAAAAAAGATAAAAATATGTTTTACTTTCTTCTCTTATTATCTATAACCAAAATAAGAAGCAACAATTCTCGTCTTTTTTTAACTCTTGCATTTGTGCTCCACCTTTTATAGCTTTATGTTTAAGTAATTGATCCACAAAAAACAAAATGATCCACAAAAACAGAGATATATGTGTGGTGTTTAAAGACCATGTTGTATTAATAACGAGAAGATGGTTATGTTGATGAAGAAGAGAGAGACAAAAAAACAAAGAAAGAAAGATTGTGGGAGGAGAAAAACGTGAAAGAAAATATACTATGAGAGATTTAGAATAGATTTTAGTGTAGATTTAGGAAAAATATTAACCGAAATATAGAATTTTCCATAATTTTCATGATTTGCTATAATATGTATCATACGTTGTGCAGAAAAACTGTAAGTGAGTAGAAAGATTATTCTTCCGTAGGCGTAACATAAGGTAAAAGACAAAACAAGTTATGACACATAAACAAGAAAAGGTAAATCGTAGAGTTGTGGTTATAAGTTGTAATCAAAGCTCGAGGTAGACTAACAACATCTTGCTATAATATAACCTAACGAATTCTAGCTAAGATAGAATATACAAGAAAGTTTTGTTTGTGTTATATACCTAGGATAGATCTATGTATAACACTTAGTATCTGATTTATAGGCTAAGCAGATAGCGAGAATATGTATTCTATCCCGAGGTAGGACATTCAAATAAAATATGTTTCCACTATTTTTAAAAAAGAATTTAAACATATAAATCATTATAACTTAAGTTTCCAATAGTTCTCATATTTTTTTATATTTTTAAAATTTATTTTACTATTTTTCCATTACACAAGGGTAAAAACTGTCTAAAAATGTCCAAAATATCAAAAGTCTTAAATGGACAAACAAAAATTGAAAATGTCCCATTTTTCCAATTCTCCCTTATTAAAAACCACGTCTTCTTTTGTGTCCATGAAACACACTAACGACTGGTTATGAAGAAAGTCTTCCTCACTAGACATTTATGCAATCTAACAAAAGCGTCACAATGTCTAGCAACATCTACTTTTTGACCAAAGATGAAAGAGTAAATGGCTTTATTTTACATAAAAGTTGTAATTTTCTTTCAACTTCATCATTATGCAAAACTTATTGCATCTCTTGATGATAAATTCTTTATTATCATCCACTTTAATCTCTTTAACTATTATTGTTGAGACCCAGTTATCTTTTTCGCGAGTCACTTCCACCATTTTCCCTATGTTAAACATATATTTACGCAATTTTTTTCATTTTAAAAAACAAACATATATAAGCTAAAATGCTCAACTAACTTAAATTATAAATCTTTGACATGCAAAGAAGAAAGATATCTTGTTTTGGATTTGGACCCATTTAGGGTCGATCCAATTAGCATAAGATCTCAAATTTATTTTGTTGAATTTAATTTTCTAGTAAAGAATCAAAATAAACCAAAAACTCATCATCTTCCATTTTCATTCCGATAACATTGTTCCACTATTCATCAATAAAATAAGTATCCATCATTGATCCTCAAAAATAATGTCATCGTCTAGATCCTCAGGTGGGACTGACCAAATAAAACATTGTTTAACAGTTTTGGTGAAAAGAGATGAATAGTGTTCTTAGAGCAAAATTTTGTAACGGACCCAAATCTTTTCTCTTTTCATTTTTGTTGGATTTTGCTAAAAGATTATACTAAGCACCTATGAATTCTTCATCTCCAGAAGAGACTGATCTACTTGGCAACCTTCAGCAATCGACATATTTTTATCTTTATTCAATTTTTATCCTTACTTACTCCTTAATCAGAAAGAACTCACATATTCTCTTAAAACTTTATAGACAAAGAAAACAAAAATTGGACACACATCATATTAATTACCCATTAGTTTTAGAATAAAGTGCAGCATAAGCATTTTTGCTTTGTTATCACGCTTCCTAGTCAATTCACTAAAAAGGGAAAGAGGATACATTTATACTTCCCACCAGTCAACGATCCAGACAAGCTCAAGCCACAAGGTTTCAGCAACCACCAGGTTGATTTTTCTGTATGTGTTATTAGAGAGAGGTCGGATCAGGACATAGCAAATAACCTGAAATAACCAAAAAAAAAAGTTGTAAACATCAAACGAAGTTCAGAGACAAGGCTCATTGACACATACACATAAATATTCCTTTGTGGAATGTTTGAGCAAAAACTAAACATCAAAATAAAGGAAGAAACGTTACACTTGAAAACCACAAAACTAAACATTAATACTCTAATGTTCAGTGCAAAAAGCTACACAAACGGAACTTGAGCTTTAGACTCATCATATGTATTAGTCTCTCTCTCTCTCTCACACACACACACACTCAAATCTTAACAGCATGGACAAATACATGAAGAAGGACCTGTATTAAGCGAACTTGAAACCCTAAAAGCAGTGAATCAAGGCGAAGAAGGTATAAAGAAAGAAGAAGAGGAGATCTACAAACGCAAGAGAGCATTAAAAAAAAAAGATAACAGCAGAAGAGCTAATAGAAGGCATGGAAACCTACCTACCCACCTCAAAGAGATTGAATGGGTAAATTCCGATTTACTATTATTTTGGTTTTATAAAGTTCTGCCAGCCTCGAATTCTCCGTTACCATGTTTTCATAACTGGTTTCAGTATATGGTTTACTGAAATTTGGTTTTACAAAATATAGTAATGAGCAGGCCCGTCGCGTGTGTTTTATGGGCTCTGTGCAATATACAAAGTGGTTATTGAAACCAAAATTTGTGTAGAATTTTTATAATTTTAATGGTTCAGTGATTTTAATAAGTTAAGTAAATTAAACAAGTATTAATAAACTTTTATTAAGTAATTTGTATAGATGGTTGTACTTAGGCATGGACATAAAATCCGTAATCGAAATCCCGAACCAAACCAAACCGAAAAACCCGATCCGTATCCGATCCGAAATGTAAAAAATACCCAAATGGATCTTTTAAGGTGTTATAAACATATCCGAACCCGAAGTGTTATTAACCGAACTCGAACGGGTAACCCAAAAAACCTGAATAATCTGAAAAAATATCCGAATAAACCGATCCGAATATCCAAATTAATATACAATATAAATATATGAAAAATAAATATATACTTCAAATCTTGAATTTCATACTTATTTTGATACAATATCTAACAATTAGTATTTAAAATTTAAACAAGTACCTTAAATACTCAAATTATATATAAATAAGTATATATTTTTTATGTTTTGCTTTTAAATTTTAGATTTTACTTCGGGTATATCCGAACCGATCCGAGATAACCCGAATCCGGACGATATATGGGTGATCCGAAACCGATCTGAAACTGATGTGTTATATCCGAATCCGACCCGTATTTGCAAATTTACTAAAATGAAACCTAGGAGGTGTTATAAAATAGAACCGAAATCCGAAAACCCGATCTGAATGCCAACGGGTACCAAAACGCCCAGACCTAGTTGTACTTACGCGTTAAGAAATATCCTTTAGCTTCATAACGCGTAAGGACAACCATCTAGCTGATTCTCTTGTAAAACAGGCACTTCATGCATTCATTGCAAGATAATTGTACCCTTTCATTAATGAAATTGTAGAAAATGATAGTTAGAGAGATATTCTTCTTTTCACACGACACTACTACACAGACCAAAGAAGATTCCCTTCCCGCAAGCTAATTTTCAACCACAACGTAATCACTTTGACAAAATAAAACTAGGAGCTAAACCATGACGTGATCACTGACTTGATGTTACGCTATCACTTAGTCATAGCTACTGACTTAATGTTACGCTCTCACTTTGTCAAAATCAGCATGTTTTTTCCCCACAAATATAAACGAGACTCTCAAAGATGAGGAATCAAAGGATTATATTTCTCCATACACAGACCAAGAACGATTCCTTTCCACTACATAATGAAATTTTCATAGTTCTAGATCGTGCTCTTGTTCGGTTTAATGATATTTTGTTACCTAAAACATAATGTGTTACGTGATCGCTTTGGCAACAACTTTTGAAATCTGACAATCCAGATACCAACAATAATCAGTAGAAACTTGTCTATCGTTATACTGACTTGACTTCTGTAACTTTGAATATTTAATGTGAGAAATTTCAAAGGTGATGTCATTTTAAATCCAAATTTCACGTTAGAATTATTGAGTGGCTCTTAGACGTTCTTCTTTACAAGGATACCTAAACTTCTTCTAAGTCTGACTTTTATTCCAATGTAAAACCACATATTTCTACTTAGAAAAATTGTTAAGAATACCATAAGTTTGAATATCATTTTCAAAAATACTCTTAATCAAAAATATATAACATTTGAGTTTACACTTTAGTGACTATTGTTTAGTGCTTAGTGTTAAATGGATGAGGTTGAGTTTCTAATTTTTTTTAAAATATTTAGAAAAATTAATTTAGTGTATTGTTATCACAAATTTAAAGTATTTTAAAACTAATCATTTATTAAAGGTAAATTTGAAAAGTGTTATCAAACTCGTGGTATAATTGAATTTTTTTCTCTATTTATACCAGTTTGTTTTCTTTCACTTTTCTTTAAACAGAAAGAAAATTCATTCTTCTTTAAAAGATCTTATGACCACCATGTTAGAATCGCTTATGCGTTTGCATTTTCTCTTGTTACTCTTGCTATGTTGTGTCTCCCCTTCAAGCTGCGCCACTATAAAGTTCATTACAAGTGATCCTCTTGTTGGTCTTGTCGGTTGTCATCCCCACCAGATTAAAGTCTTTACGCAGTTCAAGAACGAGTTTGACGCCAGCCGTTGCAACCACAACAACTATAATGGAATCTGGTGCGATAACTCGACAGGTGCAGTCACAAAGCTAAGACTCAGGTCATGTCTCATTGGAACGCTCAAGTCAAACAGTAGCCTCTTCCAGTTTCATCATCTTCGGTTTCTTGATCTTTCTCACAACAACTTTGCCTCCTCTTCACTCCCTTCCGAGTTTGGAAATCTCACCAAATTAGAGGTTTTATCTCTTTCCTTTAATGGACTCACCGGCCAAGTTCCTTCCTCATTAAGTAGCCTACGCATGCTTTCTAATCTAGACCTTTCCCAAAATGATCTCACTGGTAGTTTCCCACTTGTGCGGAATCTAACCAAGCTCACAGTCTTAGACCTTTCTCATAACCACTTCTCTGGAACTTTGGTTCCCAACAGTAGCCTCTTTGAGTTGCACCACCTCCTCTACCTTAATCTAGCTTTCAACAACTTCAATTCCTCTATCCCTTATGAATTTGGCAAACTCAACCAATTAAAGGCCTTTCTCTTTCCTCCAATGGCTTTAGCGGTCTAGTTCCTACCATATTTGGTAACCTGACCCGGTTAACTCTGTTGTACCTCGACCAAAACAAGCTCATTGGTAGTATCCCATTTTTACAAAATCTAACCATGCTCTCTGTTCTAAATCTTTATGAGAATGACTTCTCTGGAACCATTCCTTCTTCTCTCCTCACTATGCCATCATTAACATATCTTGATCTGCGTCGAAACGACCTCACCGGTTCTATTGAAGTTGATACCTCATCTTCCTCATCTAGGCTCCAATACATGTACCTTGGGAACAACCATTTTGAAGGAAAAATCATAAAGCCTATCTCAAAGCTCATCAACATCACACATCTAGACCTTTCTTTCCTTAACACTAGCTATCCAATTGACTTAAGCCTCTTCTCCTCTCTCAAATCTTTGTTGCACCTTGATCTTTCTGGTAACAGTATATCTCCAGCTAGTTTAACTTCAGATTCATCCATCCCATTGACCTTGGCAATGGTGTTCTTTAAGCATTGTGAGATCAAGGAGTTCCCAAACATATTAAAAAAACTTTCAAGCATGCAGTTTATAGACATATCCAACAATAGAATCAGTGGGAAACTTCCTGAGTGGTTATGGAGTCTTCCTCAACTAGGCACCCTAAATGTTGTAAACAACTCTTTAAACGGTTTGAAGGCTCACCAGAAACTTTAGTAAATTCATCAGTAAAGATATTGCTTTTGGAGTCAAACAATTTTGAAGGACCACTTCCCAAATCTACCACTCTCCATCACAGTCTTCTCTGCTGATACTAATAACTTCACAGGACAGTGAGTGAACTCCTGTTGCATATTGAGAGAGGTATCTCCCCTGACCTTGATCTAAACTACAACAACTTCACCGGTCCAATACCTCACTGTGTGAGCAACTTCACTTTTGTGAATTTCCGGAAGAACAATCTTCAAGGAAGTCTTCCAGACATGTTCTGTGTTAGTGCCTCCCTTCGGACACTTGACGTTGGCTACAATAAACTAACCGGAAAGCTTCCAAGATCACTAAGAAACTGCTCCTCTCTAAAGTTTCTAAGTGTTGACAACAACAACATCAAAGACATGTTTCCTTTCTGGCTCAAGGCTTTACCGAATCTGCAAGTTCTCACCATTCGTTCAAACAAGTTCTACGGTTCGATATCTCCTCCTCATCAAGGCCTCTTGGTTTTTCCAGAGCTAAGAATACTTGAAATATCTGAAAATAAATAAATAAATTACTGGAAGGATACCACCAAGATATTTGAGAACTGGAAAGCATCATCACCCGCTGTGAATGAAGATGGGAGTATATACATGGTGTATGAGAAGAACCCATACGGCTTGATTGCATATACCTTCACAGATCATATAGATTTGCAACACAAAGGTGTGCGTATGGAACAAGCTAACGTCCTCACATCATACAGCGCTATTGATTTTTCAAGAAACCTACTTGAAGGACACATTCCTGAATCCATTGGTTTTTTAAAGTCACTGATTGCACTCAACCTATCAAGCAACGCTTTCACAGGCCACATTCCTCAATCTTTGGCCAATCTTACGGCTCTCGAGTCACTAGACCTATCAAGCAACCAACTCTCAGGGACTATACCTAATGGACTCAGGAGTATCTCGTTTTTGGAGTACATGGATGTGTCTCACAATCAACTTAAGGGTGAAATACCACAAGGAACACAAATTACTGGACAGGCTAAATCTTCCTTTGAAGGGAATGCAGGACTTTGTGGTCTTCCTCTTGAGGAAAGTTGTTTCCACACAACAGAGAACTATAAGCGAAAAGACAAAGACCAAGAAGAAGAAGAAAGTGTTGAACTGGAAAGCAGTGGCGATAGGGTGTGGACCAGGAGTGTTGCTTGGATGGGGAATAGCACACAAGTCGTATCATTTGTTCTTCCGTTGATAGACTATTAGATTAGGAGGATTGTGTGATGTATAGATACATTTGTATAACAGATATTACAAGTCATTTAATCACAAACTCTAGCTATGTTATTTCTTACAAAACACCTGTTTATTCTCTGTTTTAGTCTAGCGTTTATCATCTAGAGAGGACCTATTCCATTTAAGTCACTAATCATAAACTCGAGTTATGTTATTCTTACAGAACACCTTCAAGGGTGTTCCATTTACTTTGGTTTCCTAATTGATCCAGCGCACCACCATTGAAGGTATTGGTTATAGCCCTTCTAAATTCTATGAATCTGTATCATTCAATAGTTTCTTTTTGTTGTACTTGAACCATAAGTGAAAGCTATAGTCAAAACCACAACAACAAAAAAAAATCTCTTTAGCATCAACAAAAAACACATAATAACAGCATGATGATTCAGATAGAGATATCTCTCGATTGCAAACACAGAAAAGAACATGAAAATGAGAAACCTAAAGTGTCAACTGTAACTCCCAAAGAAGAGTAACTTGTGTCTCTGAGATTATAATCGCTACCGTCTAAGCAGAAGATCCACTGAAGATACATGAAAAGTATGCCTAATATCTCCTTAAAAACCTCATCGTTGCTTCCTTGCAGTCCAAGAAACTCAAGACCCTAGAACGCAGAACACATATATACTTACAGAGAGATAGACCCATGTTAATGAAAATCAAATAAAAATTCATTATAGAGTGAACTTACCTCAATCTTGTGGTATATTATCCGGTGGTGGTGGTGGTGGTGGTGGAGCAATACGGCCGTGCTCAAAGAGGAACGCTGGCATGGTCTCATCTCCAGGTGGTAGATCTGGAGGCGGTACTGGATCTCTCCACCCGAGAAGTGCGCAACAGTTGACGCACGAGACCTCATGGCCTAAGAAGAGATCGTCATGGTAAAGAACCGGGACTTCTTCAATCATGACATTGTACCTGCACACAAATCTTTAATCTTTTAATAGAATAATTCAGATTTTAACTGTTCAAGAAAAGGGAAAAAACTTACACAAGGTAAAACTGATACACGTCGAGCCATGCCTCCAAGAGATCTTCACTTTTTGCAATTTGAACGTTGCATGTAGCACATGTATAGACTGGTCCGTCTTTTTCAATCAAGAACACTCTTCCCATAACTCAAAAAAAAAAACTGAAACAAGAAACAGAGAGAAACTCAAAAGATTCCATTTCAGAAGAGTTAAAGAGATTTATAAATTGTGAGGTTTAAGAAAGAGAGTGATAATCACTTTGGCTGGAGATAGTTTACTGAAACGATACGGGAAGAAACAGAGACAAGTTCCAAGATTCCATGAACATTGCTTATATCAAATACTATTAAAAAGACTAGTCAGAAGGTAAGGAGAGATTAAAAGAGATAAATAATCACCTTCGACAGTGATATTAGCCGGAGAAAGGATATAGAGAGAGAGAGAGAAGCTCAAGGAGAATGAGAGAGAGTAGAAGTTTTTTCAAAATTTCCCGGGGTTTTATATACATTTAAAGAGGCCCAACAAGAGAGCCCAATGCGCACGCGAAGTTTTGTCTCGTTTCTATTTAACGTCTCTCTATCTTAAAGCATTCTCGAACTAGTTCGGATCCATCAAGTTACAGTGGGGAGATTGTATAGTGTTCGTGGGATAATAAAGAGAAGAAAACAATAAAACAGAATGTGAGAAGACTATATGATGGGATTGCGATATGAAAAAGATGAAGAAGGTCATTGAGACTACATGGTAGATTTTTTTTTAACTTCAAATAGATGAGAAAAAATCAGTCAGATGTAGTCAAACTTTATACCAAAACAACAGAGAATTAATGGGTTTTGAACCAAACTTATTACAAATCAGGTCATAACATATAACTACAACATAAACATTAGTAGGAGACATAAAACACTAACCTTATCTTCTTGGTTTCACTTCACTTTTCTTTCAGGGATGGTGTATTGTTAGATCGTCCAAGTATTGAGAGCCAATTAGCCTGAGATTGTGCTCGTTCGCCAAGTGTAGCAAACATATAAAACATAGATGTGGTGAGATGTCTTGGGTTGTCTCAGCTGCTTTGCAATCATCTGGAAAGCTAGCCAATAGCTCTTTGAATGATCAATTTTCAAGTGGTTCTTGTTGGTGTTCCTCATCCTGCCACATCAGATTCTATCAGTTTCATCACAATAACGGGCAGAAAAGACAGAAGCAGAAAGCAGGAACTAGGTTTATCTTAGTTAACCTGAACTGGTGGTTGAGGATATTCCTCAAGACACTCCCAAAGAGTTTCCTTTAGCACTTGCACATCAACTTGTTTTGAAGCTTTATCGTAGTGGACCTCAATTTTGTTGACCTAAAGAAAGAAGTGTGCAGGACAATTACAGCAATGTTCTATTGATAACCATAAGTCGATACAGTCTTTTGAACTGTAACGCAATAACCATATGCAGATCAATATACATACCTGGCGTGGCTGAGAGATTAATGAGTTGGTGGTATCCTCTGCATCACTTTGATCATTTCCATGATCAAACGGGCCATCATCATAGACATTATCATTTCCCCAAGATTCCGCATGTTCATAATCATCATTTTGCTGCCTTGCTTCACCTGGAATAAGTGGAACTTAGTGTTTTTTTTTCTCGGAGTCTCAAAACAGTTTTCACTGATATTTTTTAAGGTAATTTTATATCGGTAAGGACGACAAAAACATAGGTATGTGCCTCATAAATCGTCAAGGACACCACCGGTTATGATTATTTTAATGACTGGTATTGTTACCTGAGGATTTTCTTCTCCTCCTCCCGATGCACTGTTACCGTTCAGAAGAGTTACTTCAGAAGAGATGGCAAATAATGGATGGAGAAAGAAAAGGGAAAAAAACTAGCAAATAGAGAGCAGACAGTGTTTAGGAAGCCTTACCATCACATTTGGTAGTAAAAATAGCTTTACCAGATTCTCAGGTTGATAATGGCAATCCTCTGGAAGCTTTGTTTGACAAGGGGCTCTATTTGCTGGGAGAAGTAAAGACTTTGGGTTTTTTGGAGGGGCAAAGATATCAGGCATCTCTTCCTCGAAAGCTTTTGTAAAATCCAGTTCAGGCTCTGCTTGTTTCTTTTTCCGGGTTTTCTTTGCCGGTGGAGAAGATCCGTTTTCAGAAGCAGGGTGATCGACTGGACCTGCTAAGAGTTCAGAGAATGTAAAGCCCCAGAGAAACTAGATAACGAAGAGGACTTGTCTTACTGCTTGAAACTGGTGAAATAAGAGCATACCTTTTGTTTTTCTATACTTCCAGTGATCAGGACCTGCCCAAGAATTTTGCTTAGATGAAATTCCCAACGACAAAAAGAGATAGTCATCAACATTCTCGACTCTGTCATCTGAATCTAGGTCTTGCAGTGAGTCTGGTTCAACTTCCTGCAAAACGAAAAGGTCAGCATCAGGTTTTTGCGGCATCAAAGCAAAAACCAAGTGAACATTAGAAGATAAATGGTAAGAACCTCGGGAAAATTTGAATATGCTGGTTCTGCATAATTGGGGCCAAAGTTTTCCTCAGCAGCACCAGCTTGACCATCATAATCAAAAGAACCTCCAAATTTATCATATCCATCATCGTCGTCGGCATAGCTAGCTTCATTACCATGTGATATATCAAAAGACTCGGTCGTCTTCTGACCACAAGAAAACGTATCAGATGGTCTTTGGTTCTCTTCATCAAATTGATTGATTATAGCCCGAAGAGATGGTACAATCTCATCCTTCTAACGCATGTTTAGGACCATTTTCTCCACACATTCTGCAACTTCAACCACGGATTGAGAGAAAGATTAGTGCAACAAATCCTCTGTAGAATGGTACGGCAAGGCATATTAGCCAACAAAGCCATACCTTTAGCAAAGGATAAATCGATTGTTTCTGATTTATCATGTTGATTTGCAGAGGAAACAAGCTTTCCAGGGATTTCTTGTGAGTCAAATAGAACTTGACACCCTCCATAGACCCCTAAATTGTTTAGCAAAAGACCCTTTGCTCCACCTTCATCAAACTGTGCTGAAGTTTGATGATAAAGGGGATCCACTGCAAACGCCACTGTAGCCCCAAATACGAAATGTTATTGTGCCGCACTTACTTTTCACAAACGACAAAGGGAGTTAAGCTAAGTCAATAAATACCGTCGAACTTTTTCACGTTAAGGGAATCAAAGGAAGGTTCCAGTGTTGATAATGGCGATATCTGCAGGTTTAAAGCTCATCAGTAAGTACTAAGTAGTGTCCTCTACTATATCCACAAGTGGGATTTGTGTACAAACTACCTTTCTCTCTGTCTGTTTCTTTTGATTAGTTGCATTTCCTACAGAACCAGCAGCATCCTCGTTGTCTAGGTTCATGAAAAAAAAATATCAGAAAAGGCCATAAGATACAATTTTACTTGCAGTACATTCTTTCGAAATTTAATAATGCATTGCATAGTCAATAACTGTAGTTTTTCAGATGTCCTCTTTTCAACAGGTCTTCAGTGGTTTTAGATTCTCGTACAGAAGTCAAACAATAAAGAAACAATTCATCTGCACAAGACTAGTCTGGAAAACGAAAAATACGTAAATAAACATCTTCACAAATTCACAAAGCTATATCTTTCAGTTAAAAGCTTACACTGGCAGATATAACCAAATGCTAAAACCAAGATAGTTTCTCATGCGTAAGATACCAAACTAACCTCCGGTGTCATCATGACCAGCTCGAGTAATCCCACCCAAAACCTTGTAAGCCTCTGAATGAACCGAGTCTACCCTCATCGAGTAAATCTTAACTCCAGCATCAAGAGTGCAACTTGCCTGAACTTGGAGAAAAACAAACACTTATAAAACAAGATCACAAACTCTTACTTCTCCTTTCTGTTTCATCCTTTTGTGGGTATTCTCCAAACAAGAATGGAACCAAAAAAGCTTACCTTTTGAAAATTAGTTTCAGCATTGTTCTCATCCTCAACTTTAATAATCTCACAGAGATGATCGATCAAATTCAACTCCCACGTATTCTTTTGATTGATTTTCTGCTCAACACAAAACCCACATAACTTTAATGAGAACATCACTCTAAAGTTAAGAACTTGCAAGTCTATTAACAGTGATTATATAACTCTAAAAGACTCACTATCATCAGAATCGTATCACCCAATAGCTAATAACTTACGTTTTCACTGGCCAATTTGATACAGTTCTGAAACAACTCGAGAATCTGCTGCTTGTCAAAGCACGGATCGGACTCCTTCTCAGGCTGCTGCGGCCCACGAGCGAATACCACAGACTTACGACGGCTGGCGGCGACTCTGGCTGCGCGAGCTTGCTCTCGTTCCAGCCTGTCATTGTTGGATCCCAGGAAGAAGGGACTTGTTGGAGCTTGGATCCGAGTCGTCGAAGGAATAGGCTTTTGCTTAGGGTTTGGAGTAAAGGGTTCCTCCATGTGATGTGGGGAAGTTCACTGGAAAATAATTGGTCGGTTAGGTTGGACGGAGCGTCGTGGATCTGAGAATTCAAGCAATTTGGGAATTAGGGATTTTGATTTTCCCTCCACTTTGCTTTTCGAATTTCAAGGTTACTGTTGAAGCTCGTAATTACATGGGTTACCCCTGTCGTCTAAGCAAGAGGGTTTAGGACTTCAGGTTTTTCGGTTTGGTTAGTTCGGTTTAACACAAATCTTACCGAATTAACTTTAAATAAAGTTTGTATGCTTCGATATTGGATAAACCTACCGAATCAAACCGAGATGACAGAACCAGAGCCGGCCCTTGCTAGAAGCTAAGAGCATCATTATTGCAAGCTCTTAGTGAGTCTCGCAATTTTGATTTAAAAGAAAATAAAAAATATATATTAACATAAGAGACGTTGCTTAATTAGGGGAAGCAATGAACGGTTCTTCATGAACACGTGTAGGCAAATGAGAGGAGAGAAGAGAGACAAACGCATTACCAATCTCTTCCTCGTTTCTCACTCACAGTTCCGGAATCAATGGCTGCTTCTCAAAACAAAAGCCCAAGCCAACATGGTTGAGATGCTCCTTCTCTCCCATGGAGTCTGCGACGATTAAGGTGGTTGGTGTCGGCGGTGGCGGTAAGAATGCCGTCAATCACATGATTTCCAGCGGTTTACAGGTCACACCATCTTCAATCTCAACTTCATAAAGTTTTTGCATCGATTTGATATTGAAAGTTCCCATTTTGATGATGACAGAGGGTTGAGTTCTATGTGATAAACATGGACTCTCAAGCTCTGTTACAGTCTTCTGCACAGAACCTACTTCAAATTGGAGAGCTTTTAACTCGTGGCCTTGGTTAGTCTATCTGCAGACAAGTCACGTTGGGACACTCGGAAGCTAACAGGTTTGACTTTTTCTTTTTAATATAGGTACTGGTGAGAACCCGCTTCTAGGAGAACAAGCTGCTGAAGAATCTAAAGATGTTATTGCTAATGCTCTTAAAGGATCTGACCTTGTTTTCATTACTGCTGGTATGGGTGGTGGAACTGGCTCTGGTGCTGCACATGTTGTAGCTCAAATATTGAAAGATGCTGGTTATTTGACTGTTGGTGTTGTTACTTATCCCTTTAGCTTTGAAGGGCGTAAAAGATCTTTGCAGGTAACAGTTTCTTGTTGAATTTGTTTGAAGTCTTAAGAGTCTTGTTTATGCCTGATTCTGTTTTGACTCTCTAGACACTGGAAGCCATTGAAAAGCTGCAGCAGAACGTTGATACCCTTCTCGTGATACCAATCAATCGTCTTTGTATATCGTTCTTGCATTTGTATATGTAAAAGCTTTAACAACTTTTTTTTTTTAAGAACCCTTATATAGGAGACTTCCATTGGAGCACAAAATCAATGTGTTTCTTAACTAAGGTTCTTAATAACATTTAATTACTAAAATAATCATTAAGAGATCCTAAGTGAGGTTGTGGGATAATCATGCTCTAATGAAGCATGAGCTTCCGGCCTTCATATTATTAAGTACAATATCGGCCACAAAAAATTACAAAAGTACTTTAGTCCAGTGGTCAAGTGACTCTATTTATGGTAAGATGTTATGGGTTCAAACCTAACCAGCCACATTATTTTTTTTTGGCTTGTAGCCTCAACAAAACAAGGGCCGGCTCTGGACAGAACTAGTTGGAAATTTTTGTTCAGTTCAGTTTGGTAAATTCGGTTCGGACAAAAAACCTAAACATATATATATATATATATATATATATATATATATATATATATATATATATATATATATATATATATATATATATATTTGTAACTAAACCTAGAATCCGACTGTATTCGAAAATAATATTTTTGCAAACTTAACCTATATCAATACTTATATTTCAAACAAAAAAAAATTGGTCTATTGGTATGTATGCATGTCCGGATGACAGAAAAGAACATATGACAGTTCATTCCAAAGAGAGAACTAAACATGCTAAACAGATTTAATACATTAATGTAGTTTGATAAAAACCATAAAGAAAATGTATATCAAAACTATTTTTTTTAAATAAAATAAGCAAAATAAATAGAAAATTTCAATAATGATAATTATATAATAATTTATTTTATTAATTCATTGTACGTTATTTAATGTTTTATGTAATCATATGAGAAAATTAGATTGATAGAAGTTTTTATATTAATTTTAAATATTTATTATGTTGTTTAAGATTTGTTTTAAAATGACAAGTATTTTTTTAACATCAACATTATTTTGTGTGGACTTTCTTTTTTTTGTGAAATCACTTTATATATAATCTATGTTCATTTCAAAATTCCATATTTTTTTCCTTTTATTATAGATTTTATTTAGAAAACCTATAAATAAAAAAACTTATATAGGTAAAAAAAGGATATTAAAAATAAAAATCTAACTAACAAAAAAAAATTAATGACAATAACTAGATAAATTATTATTTTTTAATTAAGCATATATTTTTTATTAATTGTTTGAGAACTAACGTAAATATAACACATATGAAACTAGCTTTTCAAATAGTATTATAAAATTTTTATGGTCTAATATATCTCCATGTTAGAGGCTTTTAGATTATAATATGATCACTTCTTATGTTTATGGAAACCGAATAGTTTGACTAGCTTACATAGTTTTTTTTTTGAGAAAGGACTGACTACCTAGTTTGAGTTTTAAATTTTAGGAAAAGCTATTTATTAATGATTAAATCATATAAAAAATTAGCATGATATAAGTAGAATTGCAGAGAGTTTAAATTGATTTGAAATGGATAATTATACCGTCGTATATGTAAATTTTCATAAACAAAATAGAACTTTGTCTTAGAGTTGTTTATGTAATAGTTATTCCAATTTTTAATAGAATAATAAATCCTAATTATAAAAAATTATGTTTTGACCTCTTTCAATGTGATCAATTACATTGTTAATCTTTTAAGAATAAAAAAAATTATATGCAAAGCCTTGTTTAGGATCATCAAAAAATTAAGGAAAATTGCATTGTATGACGTTCAAAAATATTATAATTCACTAACTAACTAATTTCCCTAATTTGCTCTTATACAATATATATTTTATATAATATTGCATTTTTATCCTTGTGTCTAACCGGTAAAACCTGCAATAAAAATAATGTTAAATTATTAATTCACTAAAAAAAACTTGTGGCTCTCGTTGTTTACACATCCTTCTCCACCTCCTTTAATCATGTCCTCTTCTAACTTTCCAGATTCCTTTTCCTATTTTCTAGATAGCAACACCATCAATGAATTTTTAGAATATTTTTCTGAAATAGCAAATTGTATTTGAAGCTTCTCTTGGTGATGGATGGGGAAGCTCATCGGATTCATATATCGACAATCGTGAGGACGCCGGAACGGGAGAGTCTTCGAGTAGAAGTAAAGGTGGTTGTTGATTCGACCTAGTTGCAAGAAAAAATTCAACACTTTGAGTTCTGATTATTGTCTTAAATCTCTGATTCTCTTAAATTTTCCAATCGTTTGTGTTATTATGTTAACCAACTGACAAGATTTGAGAAATCTGAAACAGAAGTGTTTTTAAATTGCACGTGAGATTCATGTATAAACACATTACACCAGAAGTTTGAGGCTTTTTGTTTCTACTTTTGTATGATTTCTAATCAACTTTCGAATCGGCTCGGCTGTGTTACTCGAATAAAATGGAATAGACTTGTGACATCGGCTGTGTTACTCGAACAAAATGGAATAGACTTGCGACATCTGCATGTTGGTATGGTTAAATAGAATATTTTTTGTTGTTGTTGAATAGAATGGAAAATAGAATATGCACAATGTAAATCAAGTATTGTACATAGTATACTATATTATAAGTTTTATTAGAATAGACTCCGCTCTAATCATATCATGCAGTCTCTTTTGCCATGCTTGCAGATAGTTTCATACCTTCCATGTAATGTTTGTTCGTTACATTCTCTCCCGTCAATTGATAACCGGAAAGGACATTGAGAAATGGTGGTTATTAGTAGAGAAGCCAATCCGATATGTCATACAAGACTTCGCCCTTATTACTGGTCTCAACTGAGACGGAATTAATATCCCTCATGGATTATTTATAGAGTGTATACAAATATAGTTATCATGGAACAATGTACTTGTACCAACATGTGTAAACAATTTCTCAAATTATAATGCTCTATTATTTAGAGAAACATGGAATAAAAATGTAACAAAATATCTATTATGTTTGTTGTTGTTCCACTTTTAACATCATCCATCACAACCACTAGTTGTTTCATCATGGCCATTGTCTTCTATTCCATAAAATTTATTATTTGCAAATTCGTTTTCACTCATTTCGGGTTCGCAAATCTGTTCTATAACTTATATTTATATAGTATAGTTTAATAGTATAAAATATTATGTACTATTTTGATATTTGGGTTTAGGGTTTATACTTGGGTTTAAGGTTTAGTGATTAGAGTTTAGGGTTTAGTATTTAGAGGGTGAGGTGAAGTTCGTGACCAGTTTAGTATTTACAAACTCGATTTTAACATTTAGTTAACCACATTCATACAAGGTTGAGATAAGGTTTCTTATTTATAGATTGAGAAGGGAATAGTATTCTATACTATTTTGATGATATGGAATAGAAACACTTCATATATAGAATAAAAACAGAATACATGGTAAAAATTGATTTGACGTGGCTTTCTTTTCCTTCATAATTTATAAACATGACAAATAAATTGTGAACCACGTAAGTAGACGTCGATGTTGTCTCTTTCTCTTTTGTTACCGGCAACTTGTACCAACAAAGGATATAACCGGATCATTTGAACCTTAAATGTTACTTACTCAGTTGTGTCAAAATTAATGTCACTCTCTTAATTACACTTGAGAATTTAGTAATTTGGCAAATTCTCCCAAAAATCAATGGGTGGGGGGAAATCATGTCTTGTGTACACCAAAAATATACGATTCTTATTTAATATTATATTTTTGAAAATGACATTTTATGAAGTGGACCTTCCATGCATGTCTGCACATGAATAAATAGTGCAACAAATCCAACACCGTATGGAAGTTTATGCATCTATTAAATTCTCTTCCAACCATCTCTCTCGTCCAAAAAGGTTTCTTTCCTCGCCTTATGAGAGATACAAAACATAGTAAACAAAACAAACAAATGATTCGATTTCGACATCTTTGCCTCTTTGTTCTTCTCTTCACTCTCGTTTTTGTTCACTCCAAAGCCCCAAGCACTCATGCTGCTGGAAGAGGAAGCTATTCCTCCGGACCTTCTAGTAGAGAGAGAGGGTTTTCTTACTCTTATGGCACACAAGTAATCGGCTCTGGACAGTTCAAGCCGGAGAAGAGAAAGATTCCAACGGGGTCAAACCCTTTGCATAACAAGCGATAATAAAGTGTTTATTTCTTTGCCTGCACCAAAGAATATTAGTTTCTGTTTTTTATTTTTTGTTTTTGTGTCCTCTCCTTGTTTTTACACTGGAGAATATATGTAAAATGTATGTATATATATATACGCTTATGTGATGTATACATATTACCATCTGGTGTAAGAATTCGAAATATATAATTTTGAGAATTCAGATAGATTGAAGTTGATCATATGATGTTTATCTATATAGAGAGTGTTGGATAATTTATGTAAGTTTGTGCTAGATAAATAATTAAATATGATTCCTTAATAACATATATAACATTTTTTTTTGTTATATATGTTGAAGATTTTTAAAACTTATTTCATCTCCTTAAGATTATGTCCTAGCAAGTTAGGAATTAATCTTTTCTCTGCCTATCACTGTTAAATTATCTTCTACACGTCGCTTATTTTATTTTTAAATAATTAGCCGATCATAATATAAACTACAAAAGTGGGCACAATGTTGAAAATTATGGTTTAATGATTTGGTTTATGGTTGATGCTGGAAAATTAGTGTGGAAGATTGACTACTCCAATCAACTTGTTGAAATTCGAGCTTTGTCTGAGAAAATTTTGACTAGATTTGTTATACATAATAAAACAAAAGTATGAAGAACCACCAAATAAATTAATTTTGTCCCATTTTATATTCCTCACCACTTTTTTTTCTTCCGTTTCGCGCATGGCCATTTGTTTATAGTGCAGTAAGAAAAATCAACTTTGATAAACAAAATTATTATGCAGTTGAAAATGAGAAAAAGAGTATAGTTGTTTTCTTGATATCAATTATAGCACAAGGCATTATAATCCCAAAAAGGCTAACTAAAAGTCGTATACGAATATTACAAACACAGTATTCTAGATTTCTAGTGTTACTTTCTTCTAAGTGGTGACACTTCAAAAGAGCAAGCATGTATGTATGTGTTGTTGTAAGAAAAACACTAAACTGACCAAAAAAATTGAGGAAAATTAATATTTATAGAGGTGATGTTGATAATTTCAATAAGTTGACACAATACGAGTGTATGTGACAATACGCCAGTACGCCACAATATCAACCTAAACCGGACCTTGCGGTACAAGCAGCACAAAATCTTCTCCTTCATCCACAACATGCTTAACCCTGGTGGTAGACTCCTCCTTGTCACTCTTTCCAAAACCAGATCCGAACCGGTCATAATTAGTCATCTCAACCGGTTTAAACGGACGTTTACCCAAAACTTTCAAAAGATCATCCTGATGTAACACTTCTCTCCAGTAAAAGCTTAGCCATACTTTCGATAAACAGCCATATAACTCGAAGAAAATTGTGCAATGTGTGTCAGGGAAAGTGAAACATCGGGGTAAAAATAGCACAAAAGATACTTTCTGTGTAAATTAAAATATATCAAAATACTAGGGGTTCTTTGTGTAATTTTCTTATTATATCCTCCACTTTGTTATTATTTTCATCAAACTTGGAATTGGAATTGGATAAGCCTGGCTCAGGGTTTTAGGGTTCTTGGAGTCACTCACTTTCACCATCCACAGGTAAAGAATCCAGATTTATCATTAGAATCTCTCTTAAACTCTTAAATTGACAACCTTTTTCGCTTCTTGGGTTTCAAATTTCATGTATTTCTGATTTTTCTTCTGATTAATCGACTCATATAGCTCTGTTTGTAACCAAACTCATGTTAGGTTCGGAACTGATACACTCACGATGTTATGTCGAGACTCTGTTTCTCATTAGCAAATGGGCATAAACAAAAATGTCTTGGATCCTGAGTTTATTACACCCTTCATAAGCTATTACACAAGATTAGATGATAAAGCCTTATGCTTTACAACAATTAACTTCTGCAAATGAAATTTTAATATTACAATGTTGAGATTCAAGATCTGGGGTTTAACTCTAACAACTCTTCTTTATAACTTTCACAGATCTTTAACTTAGAAGCAGACATGGCAAGTTTGATAATGGCCACACCATTCCCAGGCTCTCTCACACAATGCAAGAAAACGAATAACCTCTCTGTTAAGAGAGCTTTTAAGGTCACGTCTATGCAGACACCGTTGGAGGAGCTATACAACGTTAAAGTTGAAAGGAAAGTGTCACAGAGACGGTTAGATGAGCTAGGTGTTTCGAGGTGGTCGGTTTGGAAGACAGGGAAGTGTAAATTGCCATGGGACTGGCAGGTGGATCAGCTGGTTTACATAGAAGAAGGAGAGGTTCGTGTTGTACCCGAAGGAAGCAAGAGGTATATGCAGTTTTTAGCTGGAGATCTTGTTAGGTTCCCGAAATGGTTAGAGGCTGATCTTTTCTTTAATGCTCCTTACCGTGAACGGTATTGTTTCAAGGCCTATGGTGATGATTGATTGAAATGTAGACTTTGAGTTTAGAGCCAAGAAGGTTTAAACTTGTGTGTGTGTTGTTGTTATAGCCTGATGGATCTTTTTTTGTGATAGTATAAGAAAACACTTCTCTTCTTCTTCTTCAGAATTTGTAATGCTAAACATAACTAAACAGAGCAAAGATAAAGAAATCAAAAGTGAACAAGTAGTTCTTGGAGCATTTTGAAGGTTTTGTTTGCTTCGATAACCTCACAGTCAGTGTTAAGTTTAACTGAAGTTTCTTGCTTCTTTAAAATGTTGGTATGAACGTTGGGTGCCTTTGGTATGCGTTTATGTTTCATGTTTTCAGGTTTTGTTATTGATTCTCTTAGTTCTTGGGTGTTTGTTTGACTCCGGAGATGTTTGTTTAGTCTCCGTTGTAGGACTATTGCTTTGCCATAACGTGTGACCACTTTGGTCGTTGACTGGCCCTCATGTAGTTTTGAACATATGTGAGAAATTTCAAACTGATTTCTTTCCAATAACTGTTACAATCCAAAGTTATACGCTACAAGAAATCAACTAACGTGGATTACACTTCAGAATTGAGTGGCAATCAGCCATTTAGCCATTATGTTCTCCAAGCCAAAACACAAAGACTTCACTTAGCTCCATCTTACAACTTGTAGTACGTGTATATGTATATATAATAACGTTCTGATCATTGATTCACATGCCAAAGAAACAAACACTCATTGCAACTCTTAAAACTTTCACACACATCCATCCAAATGTCAAACTCATATTTGCGTTTGCTCTTACTCGTGTTCATCTTACCCTTACTCGTCACTACGACAACAAATCTTGTCGCTGCACAGCGATGTCGTCCCGACCAAACCGAAACCCTTCAGCGTTTGAAAAACGAATTTGCGTTCTCCAGCAGCTGCACCGACTTCTTAGGCGGTGTGACATGCGATAACGCGACCGGTGCGATCACCGAGATAAAACTCCCCGGTGGATGTCTACGTGGCACTCTCAGAGACAATAGTAGCCTCTTCGAGTTAAGCCATCTCCGTCACCTAAACCTCTCTTTCAACTACTTCGCTTCTTCATCTTTGTCCTCTTCTTTTGGTCAACTACACAATCTTGAAGTCTTGCTTCTCTCCTCTAATGGCTTTTTAGGTCAAGTTCCTTCCTCTATACGTAAACTCACTAAACTAACCCAGTTACAGCTTTCTCACAATAAGCTCACTGGTGATTTAACCTCACTTGTTCAGAATCTAACAAACCTTGTGGCTTTAGACGTTTCTTCTAATCAATTCTATGGAACCATACCTGCTTCTCTCTTCACTATGCCTTCCTTGGCTCTTCTTGATTTGAGTGAGAATCATCTCTCTGGCTCACTAGAAATACCTTTTTATTTGCCTAATCTCCGAGTTCTCAGGCTCTCTTACCTAAACATAATCCACCAGATTGACTTAAGAATCTTGTCCTTGATGTATCTAGGTTTTTACGTGTTTAGTTGTCTGTTTCTGTTATGTTTTTCTCGGTTATTCGTTTGTTTTCCGTTGTGTTTCAGGTAAATAGGTAATAAAGCGCGTTAGGAACAATTGGCAACTACATACTGGATTTCCGAAGAATTCCGTACCAACCCGAAGGAGTTAGAGCAAGAAACGAACAACGGATCA
>CAJHQP010006311.1:0-39135 GCA_905132765.1 Moricandia arvensis | reverse complement strand
GTCGATCGAAGAAGACGAAACATAGAGATCAAGAATCGCCATCGTCATCTCATCAACCGATCAGTCGATCACCGTTTAGCTCCCTCGGTGAGTCACTAAAGAGACAAAACGAGAAAAGTGTAGCGGGCCTCAATGTTTTCCCGCATTCCGCTTTCGGCCCATCCCACTTCGGCCCAGTACCATTGCGGTCTTGTCCCGCGAGAACTGCTACTAAACGGGCCCCAATATCTTTGTCCAATCCCTCCCTGCAATGGGCCTTTGTGGGTCGCTACTGAATTGCCATCATTATATATAATATAAATTGTCATAATATATTCGCTATAAATAGTGAACATAGAATTGAATGCCAAGTAGTATGCGATTTTTGTCATTCAGTCTGAGTGAGAACGAGTTCGTATTCAAAAATTTGGAGATCTTGAAATCAATTAATTACAATTTTGGCATATTAATCAATTCCCAGATGGTATTATTTTTGTTTTGTTATTTGGTTAAATTATCAATAACTCTCATTAAAATGTATATTAGATTTATCTTCAAGTTTAGTTATTCTTATAAGTTTCGACAAATACATTTCGGTGAAACCATCATGTGTGTGAAGTTAATAAGTTACAAGATATGTTACATAATTATTATTTAAATATATAAGAAAATAAATTATTTAATTTATTTAACTAGTGACTTTAACTTTATGTTCCTCTCCGTAGTTGAATCGGACGAACACTCACTAGACATGGGTGATGGTGGTGATGGAAACTAAAATATTGTCAATGTTATGTTAAATTTATCTTTGTTAAGTAATATCAAAAAATTAATTTAATATTTTAATGTTATTATAATTCAGTAATATTACTACTATATTTTTCCACCATGTTATATATGATTGTCTCACTACTACATATAAATATGTATGAAAGATTGATTACACACACTTAAATGATATGCTAACATTAACAAAAATATACTTCACTAGAAATCATAAAAATGTAAACTTGAGTTTAAGAATCATATTAAATGCAGGCACATGCATGTCTATCATCCACCTAGTATTTATATATTTCAATTTTATATATATAATATATATATATATATATATATATGTGTGTGTGTTCTCAGATTTAAGAAAAAAAAAAGATATATCCAATTTTTAAATATTACACTTATGTTTTAAATTGGTTACTTGTGGACTCTAGATAAATGTTATTATTGTAGAACTTTTGTTCTAAATTGTTATAGATTTTAATGTTCTTAGATTTGAGTATAATTTTGATAAAATAATAATACTAAACTTATGAAGATTTCAAAGTCAAAATATTAAATGTTCTAAATAGTTTGTTCACAGTTAAAAACTAAGAAAACAATCTATAAATTTAGAAGGTATATGTAAAATCTGATTGAAAAAAGATTTATTACTATAAAAGAATTATGACTATAGAATAACTTACAATACTTACCAAATAATCTTTGAAGTAGAACAGGGTATTCAAATTTGTTTTCTGGTCCAAGATTTTGAATATGGTCTTTTAAGTTGTATTGATTATTATAAATTAAAAATTTAACACAATGGGTAATGCTGCTAAGAGATAAAAAAAAACACAGCAGGCAGTATCATAGTCAAAAAAAATAATTTATTTCCTAATTAAAGGCACTCCCAAATCCCAATCCAAATTTCAAGACTTTGGAAAAAAATCTTCAGTACAACGTGTCTTAATTCTATTTGTTAATCAGATCATAAAAAGTAATAGCCACGTCACCAGCCGCATGCCCTCGTCGTGTCTCCGCTCACTCTACAAAACGTATCTCCTTCACTTTCCGGAACGTAGCATAAAAGCTCTGAAACATACACAAAACACACAGAGAAAAATAGAGAGAGAGAGAGAGAGAGAGAGAGAGAGAGAAAGATTTGATTATCAGATCAAACCAAAAATGGGGAAGAGAAGAGGAGTCTCCGCCGTGAACGTGGTTTTCGGGTGGCTGAGACAGCAATCGAAGAAGGTTAAGATAGGTTTAGGGATTATCATCTCTCTGATCCTCCTTATCTTTCTTAGAATCACCGTCAAGAATCACAACCACTTCTTTATTGCCTCCGAGCTCATTCATGCCGCCGGAATCATAATCCTCATCTATAAACTCACCCGCCAAAAGACTTGCTCCGGTAAAACAATCGTGATTCTATTCTTTTTTTTTTCTTACAGAAGTGAACGTTTATGTTCTATATTGTGGTTTGGTCTGCCTGATGAATATGTGTAATTCTTTAGGTCTTTCTTTAAAGTCTCAAGAAGTGACAGCAGTGTTTCTTGCTGTGAGGCTGATCTGCAGTATAAACATGGAAGGTGATATCCATACAGTTCTCGATTTCGCCACTTTTGTTTCGACTTTGTGGGTCATTTATATGATTCGGTTCAAGCTGAAAGCGTCTTATGTAAAGACTCTGGACAATTTCCACCATTACTATGTGGTAATTTGGTTTTGATATAAAATAATGTGATTTGTCTGTCTGTTTGTTTGTTTCTTGTCTCTCAAGATGATTATAAGTAACATGCTTTCTCTACTAGCTTGTTCCATCTGTTATCCTTGCTATCTTTATCCACCCCGGTACGAGGTATAGTTACATCAACCGTTTCATGTGGGCGTTTTGCGTTTACTCTGAATCTGTCTCTGTTCTACCTCAGCTTCGATTAATGCAGAATGCTCAAGTAAGTCGCTTTTGATATATCTATATATTAGAGTTAGCATTTTAAACAAACTATATATAATGGTCTAGGGGGTGATCATTAATTCGTCTTGGTCATGTTGGTCTCAAGACCATAGATCCAAGTCTTAGCCACTATACTTCCATGTTGGACACTATATATACGTTTTATTGGCTAGAATATCCGGTTTATAAATATCCAGTTATGTAGAGCAAACATGTTTAACATATTTCTCGAACAATTATTTCAGATCATAGAGCCTTTCACAGCTCATTACGTGTTTGCGCTAGGTGTCGCTAGATTCTTAGCATGCGCACATTGGCTTATCCAGGTAAAGTTGTAAGATTCTTTCATAAACATGCTTCCATGATTACTAAGTTGAAGAGACTAATGGTCTGAAGATGTAGGTCTTTGAGACTCGTGGAGGTTACCTATGGTTGAGAGGCGATGCTTACTTTTGGTTACCGGTGGCTTTCTTAGCCGAGATGGTTCAAACCTTTATCCTCGCTGACTTCTGCTACTACTATGTCAAAAGGTAATCACAGACTTTGTGGACCTGATTCACAAATAATTATATTTATTGTAAATATTTTGGGGACTTGGCAATGTTGATGATGTGTTTTAATATATGTTGCAGTGCCATGGAGGGTCAGCTCGTACTGAAGATGCCTGTTTAGATCGGTACAGATGAACACCGATACATTTTGTTGTTGTTTTTGTCAACTTAAAAGCTACATGTAACCAAAGTAGACGCTCAAAATAATCTAGACAGGGTTCTTTTTCATTTCCCTACTTTTTTTTTTGTTTCAGAATATTTGAGTATCAAAAAATAGCCTAGAATGGTCTTTTTCCCGTTGAACTAATCATACTGTGTCGAAGAGTCAGAGATCTTTTCTTTAAAGCCTCCTTTTGGATGTATCGAAACCAGGTGGATAGCAAATCCCTCTATATATTAAAAAAGAAATACATTTGACACGTGGCACTTACAGAGCCTTTCTCAACCGAAATAACGCGATTATATTGGTTGATTTTTTAGAAATTCATTTTTGATTTATTTTTCTCATCGACACAACTAAAAAAGAAAGTCCTATAAATATTTACCTTATTTTGTATTCTCGGTTGAAAGAACATCATTTTCCGAATATTATTTGCGCAAGAGTGTAATTAATATTACTTGCGCAAAAATATTAATTAATACATGTATTTACTACTATCCCTTAATAAAAATACGGTAAATCATATTGATTATTTGCGCAAAAATATTAATTAATACATGTATTTACTATTATCCCTTAAGTAGTCTTACTAAAAATACGGTATATCATATTGATTACTTGCACAAGTTTAAATCATATCATATGCATTTAATTTTCTTCCAATAAAAATTAATTATCTTTAATTAAACGGTTCCATAATTTATTTTATGAATATTTCCTTGGCGTCGTTACAAACCTATATGACTTCATATATATAGAGGTCAATGTCGAAGGATTAAATCATATCATTCTTATTTTTTTATCCTATAATGGCAATGGTCCGAGAGTCAAAAAATATTGTTTGCCCAATTAGAGATTTAAAGCCCCGTAAAGATACGTCCCGTATTGAAGTTAGGATTATTCGGTTGTGGAGAAACTACAACAAAGAATCAGACAACACCATCGAAATGGTTTTCGTTGATAAAGAAGTAAGTTGTTCTCACACAACTTGACTGAGTCTTTGTTTTATTGTTTATTAGTAAGATCCGAATTAATAGATTGCTTAAGAAATAATATAACATGTCCTACCGAAATGGTATAATCAGGGAATAAGAATTCATGCTTCTGTTGGTGAATAACTCATCAAAAAATATGGTGACAAGCTACATGAGGGAGATGCAATTGTCGTCCAGTTGTTCAAGGTCTACGATGCCATTGTGAATATCGTACAACCTCACATCCGTACAAAATTGGCTTCTATCCAACCACTTTTGTTGGAAAAGCTGCTTAGTTTCCGAGTGAAGTTCCTGAAAAGTATTTTGCGGGCTTTACCGATATTATGGAAGGAAATATCGATACCAGCTGTTTGGTTGGTGAGAACTGATCTTACACATTTAAAAACCTAGTAAAGAAAGGAAGCCGGGGACGAAAACTTTGAATGTTGTCTACAAACAAGTTTTTCAGAATATTTCGTAGCCAAGGGTACTTAATTGTACCTTTATTTTTTCCAATAAATTAAGAAAAATATAGAAACTGTTATAATTATTTATCTTTTCGATTTATCAAATGGGTAGTGATGAGTATTAAAATTAAATCTTAAACACACATATTAGGATTTTTAATAATGTTGCAATTATACATACACACAATATGTTGCACCCTGATACTGAAGATACTTTGTTCCATCACGTCCATGTAAAATATAAAGCACCAGCATTTGCATGTGTTGTTGCTTTACCCCAAACACGGTGGTCTTATGATATAAAATTCGTGCCTACCAAAACCCAACCACTATTAAGCCCATAACTGAATTTGTTTATATCCGCACAAGGTGCGGGCCGGTCACCTATTTAGAGAGTTAATATAAAAGCAAATATATCTATAACAATTTATTTGAGTATACTCTCTCCTCCTTGTGCCACCTCGGCACACTTTGTTCTAAATTTCGACACATGGCATGCAATGAGAGATCTTATTTACTTTAAAAGCTGTTAAATCATTGAATGCAATGGACAATGGATTAATGAGCTTATGCTCATTTATTAGACCCTCAATACTTTTTATCACCCAACATCGAAAAAAACCAAAAAAAATATTTACATATAACAAAAACCTCATTTTAAACATCATGTATAGCTGAGGGTGAAGCATTATCCTTCGTGGCTTCTCTGTGGTGAAGCATTATAAAGAGGTTAAGGCTTTGAAGTGTCTAGATGAAGGGTTTATTGAGTAGGGGATTTATATCGGGTGTTGCTTTTTTTATGGGTTTGCTTTGGTTTCGCAAAGCAGGTTGCATGTGGTCATCGTGAACGAGTGGTTCAGATGAGGGTGTTGCTATTCTTCAAAAATTTATTTGCGGTGCGTGGTCTCTTGTTCAGTTCATAGAATGAAGTTTGGCTAATCATAGTCAATTAAGTTTCTTCTTCTATTATTTCTTGTTAGGTTGTTTTCTAGATTCTCTTAGTTTGATGCAAAGTTTAGTTATGGTTGATATATGCTGTTTAGATGCTCGTGTATCCGTTGAGCTTAAGTTTCTTACTTTTGGAGTTTGGTTTCTGGAGATCGTTATGTGTTCTGCCGGCTTTATTATTTCAACATGTATCTTATAATGTTATCAATGAAAATTTTCAGATGGAAAAAAAAAAACAAAAAACTTCATGTACAACTTATCTATGATTCAATTGGTTTTAAAACAATGCACCATATAAAAACTTTAAAATTAAGAGTACAAGTGTCGTTGGTTAGTTAAACTATAAGAATATCTAATCAATTTAAAATTAAATTATATTATTAATAAAGTTCAACGCAATATAAAAGAAAATATATTGTGATGTTCTCTTACAAATAGACACTATATGTAAATTATAGAAAGTCTGATAAGAAGTAACAACTCAAAGATTTAATTCATACAAACCATTAACTCAAAATTAAACACCATTGAATAAACGGTCTTTAAAAACTAAACATTAGATAAGTCCAGAAATCAAATACTTAAACTCACTTTCTATAAGACATAGCTATAACACGTTGTGCTATTTTCATAGTTAAACTCCCACAAAGAATCTCTTACCAACTTTCTCACCAAACAAGATCTTCGGGAGCAAATCCACGACAAACACTCCAAGCCAACATCTACAAGCCCAACACACAACAATCCATCATTGATTTTCAGCTACCATCTATCATTGACGGTCAAGATAATTTTAATGATTCAGCAACTGAGATACCATGGCATTCACCACCCCAACTCAACCTTGCTTATTCAAGAGACTTACCCAATATGTGATGAATGTACTAACAGACAACAACAATAACATAACTGATGATATTCAAGTTACTCATACCATCAAGGGCTACAACCAAAACGCGACTGCAAGACTTCAAGTCGAGCTTATCATCACCAATTTAGAGGGAACTAATAGGCCTCCAACAACGAAAGTGAAAAATGGTACATGCATTGTATGCTTCAGAAATTACAACTATGGAAACAATATGGAAACAAACTTTTCTCATGTACTTGCGACCATAATTTTCATTTCTTTGCATTGATCAATAACTTCATATAAACATAAATTGTTCCCTACGTAGGGAAAGTAATCTATGATTCAGCTTAATTATAATCAATAAGGAGGTTTATTATGTTTTAATTAATATTTTTATTTTTGTACTGTTTTCTGCTTTGGCATTAATTTCCAAACAAAATAAATAATTTTTGATCCTCATTACAAAATATATATCCTTTCCCAGCATTACTTTCTCACATATACTCAAATAAGAAAAATATAAGGAAATTACTTCATTTCAACGTCAAAATTAAAACTTTAAATGTCGAGCCTATTATATCTATGCACATCGTACTTTACAATATATCTTTACCACTTAAACCATCTAGCGATTATTATCAGTGCCGATCAAAATAATGACTCATGATTTCAAGTATAACTAAAACTTTCAAACTAGCATCCATCAAACAAAAAATTAAATATCAACAAAACACAAATTACAACAAAAGACAACCTCTTTGCACGTAACGCGGACATACCACTAGTTTATAATAAATAAGAAACCATCATCGCTTTGCCGCCATCAAAACTCGTATCCCAACTTATACAAAATAAATTTTAGTATTTGTTTAATCTATTTTAATCGCCAGTTATTTTAAAATGTCCATTTTAAATCTCAGTTTTTTTAATATATTCTACTTTGAACTTTAACTTTTTTTAATCTAACCATTTTAGATATTCGTCGTTATTATAAATGTTTTCTTAAACGTCTATAAAAGAAAGTAAAAATGTGAACTAGAAAGTAAAAAATACACATAATTTAACTTAGTAGTTTAGTGATTTTTTAGAAGAAGTAACTAAGTAAAAAATAGATTTTCTCGTTCTCAAAAAAGAAATCTGTTAGAAACTCAAATCTCTTAAAACAAAAAATTTTATGAACTTCAGTTTAAGCCATTTAAATCTCCAACTTTTTAAAATTGTTCCTTTTAAACATCAATTGTTGTTGACCAAGCTACAAATATCCAGATATGTAACCTAGAGGTCAAAGTTTAAAAGATTCTACACTATGTATGGGGTTCTATCATATATAATATAAACTGGGTATTATATAACCGATGATTTCACCAGTGTTAATATATATATATATATATATATATATATATATATATAGACCCACAAACCCACCTAAAAATGAAAGTTGAAGAAACAGAAAACACAAATCCTAGAACCTAACTAAGGGTGAACATTTCAATTTAAATTCGGATTTAGTTTGGTTTGTTTAAATAACACCTCCAAATAGCATAATAAATAATAATCTCATGAAATCATCACTTTATTACTTTACAAAAGTCAACTCAAAACCATACATCCAATAAATAGAATAAATTTCGAAAATATCGATAAAAGTAAAAATTCAGAAGTCTAAAAAAGAAAAGAAATGAAAACACCCAAAAGCACCAGTCTGAAATGATCATTCCTAATCGTAGTCTCAACTGGAAGAGGGAAAGAAAGAGGGGTGACCAACAGGGGAGTCACTCAGTGAGGTATGAGAAGCTAAGCATGAAGTCCATAGACCCGAACATAGCACTCTGAATAAATATAATTTAATCCTAACACATTCCAAACACGGTACCTAAATTATCCAAAGAACAAACAATGGTCCTAGCGAGGTGCACTCTCGCTACCCACTAACAGGCCAAAAGTCATCACCGAGAAAGTGCTCAGTACCACACGCCCGTAGACGATTTATCGACCTCAAATTCTTGGCACAATAGGTCGACTAGGTGGTGCCGCAGCATCTCCACACCAAATCTACTGGTCACCAAACAACCTACAAAATTACGTCTTTGTAGCCGGCTAACATCCCTAACACCGGAATACTCGATATATATTTATATATAATATCAATTAAATGAGACAAGCAATGTTGAACCATCTAACACCATATATTTGGTTTAAGCATAAAACCTAATATTATAGCAAGCAGACTCAAGACATACTCAATTTCACGAAGACGGAACATATTAGAACTAAACTATATTTATTCAAAATTCTAAGCCGTGTACGAGAAATTATGAGAATAACCCTCATATGTGAGCCCTCACTGACTCCCCATATAGGTTGTTAGTGCGCTTGGCGTTCTTCTAACCCAAGACCTCACCCTTTAACAAATCTCCCACATGACAATCTGCCACCAATTGTCTTGTAAAAAAGGTTGGAAACAAGCTTTACACCGAAATAAAATGAAAAAGGTAACTATTTACATATTTTCGTCATTTTCAGATATGTACCACGATAGTAGACTGTTTTTTTGTCTACACCTATGTGTAGACTTACGATGCAATCTACTTGTCAACGCATAGGTTAGTTTGCAATTGGCGAAACAAATTATTATTTTTTATAACGCAAACTTCCCTAGACGTCTGCGTCTTTCTCTTTGAAAAAAAAACAAAAGGTTAGGTAGACTTACTAAGAAGTCTACGTAAAAGAGGTTAGTTTTGCATTTGACCAAACTTTTGACTTTTCATAGTAAACTTCATCGGAAGTCTACACTTTGTAGACTGCCCAGAAAGTCTACAGAAGGTTAGGTTTGCATTTGACCAAAAATATGACTTCGTTGAATATGTTAGTTTTTTGTTTGACTAAAAAGTTTAAAAATTCATCAAAAATAATTAAACTGTAGACTTTGTATGCAGTATACTAATATTAAAAAATGTAAACGTTCATTTTAATCTACTCGTAGAAAGTCAAACTTTTTCAACTGCAAAACTAACCTCGTTAAAAAAAATAAAAAATAGACTGCAAAGACTACTATTGAAAATCAAATCATGGGTGAATTATGGTTAATTACAAAAACAAACCCAAAAAGTAGACTTTTTGACAGATTACATTAGTAAACTGAAAAGTACGTCTACAATTTTGTAGATAGAATATAGAGTATATGTAACAAATATATTAGCAGGTGAATGTGTGTATTATTCATTACGTCTTTTCAAGACTTTTTTTGTTTGACGGAGTGTGTTAGTTAATCATAATGATGTTGAGTGATTTTAAAATGAAAATCTGTTATAATTGTGAAACAATCAAATTTTTTATTTGACTATATTGTTAGCTGATAAATGTAGACGTATTTGTAAGTCTACGTTTATAATTTTATCAAACATGAAATATGTCTTCACTAATTATATAAATTGTTTTTTTTTTGCAGAGAATAGTTCAGTTACCCGTTGTAGACGGAGAATGGGTGGTGAAAAGTTATTTATGGGAGTTCGTGTTCAATATACTATCTCTTCCTCCTCTTATAATACTTTTTCTCATATCTCTCTTTGTATACCAGTATTATCTCTCTTTGTATACCAGTATTATCTCTCTTTGTATACCAGTATTATCTCTCTTTGTATACCAGTATTATCTCTTTTTGTATACCAATATTATCTCTCTTTGTCGACTATAAAACTTTTATCTTTATTAATCTTTCTGATACTATAAAATTATAAGTTTTTTATAACCACTAGAGATTTTACCCGGGTTACGCCCGGTGTTATACAAATATAACTGAATTAATATATATATATATTAAACATATATTACATCATTTATGTTATAGAAATATAAATAGTATTTACCAAAAAAATATCAATAGTAAACTGAATATGATTTTGTAACTTTAATTAAATATAAGTGAAACTCACAATTCATTGTTTTTACTATTTAAAATATGTATGGGATAATGTAAAAATGTGAAATGAATAAAATTTTTGTTAAACCTTAGTTATTATCCAAATATTTTTTTTTATCTTACATATTTAAGTTATTAAATCACTAAGCTTGCATTTTTTTCACTTACAATTTAGTTCAAATTACAGTATTAGAAAATATTTATGGTGTTTACAATCTGTATGAGTGAATACTACTGACTATGATATCTTCATGATTGTTGTCCGTATGTATACCAACTTTCAAAATTGACATCAATATTTGTTTAACAATAAATTTAAAATGTATAAACTTACATAGATCATTATTTAAAAGTAATAGTTGTAAAACTGATTCTATAGTTTATTTTCACACTTATTTTGGTTTATTACCAAAATTTAAAAAATAAAAAAATAAATAAATAGAGTGTTGTTTCTCTGTATTCTCCTTTTCGTTTATCCTGTGTGCAAATAGTTCACCAGCGGCTTCCCTCGCTAAGAGATCATTGTCGGATTTGTTTTCAGTGATGTAAGAACCACTTTTATTTTAATGAAAGTAGTAGTCCTTCAAAAAATAATGTGTTGTTACTCTTTATGAGATAATTTATCTACCATCAGCATGACTCAGGTTACATTTTTTTCACTTACAATTAAGTTCAAAATTATAGTATTAAAAATATTTATGTTATTTAGAATCTATATGAGTCACTGACTATGATATCTTGATGACTCCTGCCCGTATGTATAACAACCTTCAAAATTGACATGAATCTTTGTTTAGCTCTAAATTTAAAGTGTATAAATTTACAAAAAATCATTATTTAAAAAGTAATAACTGTAAAACTAATTATATATTTTATTTTCACACTTATGTTGGTTCATTACCAAATTTCGATAAAAAATAAATAATAAGTGTCGTTTCTCTATATTTTTCTTTTTGTTTATATCTTATGCAAACAATTTGCCAGTGGACTCCCTCACTAAGAGATTACTGTCGGATTTGTTTTCAGTGATGTAAGAACTACTTTTATTAGACTAATTACAATAGACATGTTGAAAAAAGTAAAGATATTACGTGAATTGTTTGTTATTGAATCTATTGAACATGTCGAAAACCAAAAAGATGGATCCACAACAATTTGTGTTACTTTTATATTCGTTGTTGATATTATTTAGAATTTTCATATTCACCTTCCTTATTATAAGTCATTTATTCAACAAAAAAATAATTTATTTTATTTTATTACATTTTATCAAAATTTATAGTTTTTGATGATCTATAAATAAATACTACTTTTGCATGATTTGGACATATACAACAAAATATTTTATCAGAAGTTTTAAGAACATTTCCAATCAAGTTATATTATTTTTTATCAAAAATTTATAAAATTGCAACTCTAACTATCTTCATTTGTTTTTATAATTTTTTATTTGTTTTTAAATTAATTGTTATTATATAGTTATAGTCTCTACGTTGGTTTTCCTATGAGTTTTCGATGTCAAAAAATAATAGAAATAACTAAAATGACATGTCAAAACCTCTTTTATGATTGACTTATTTTTAGACTAATTACAATAGACATGTTGAATATTTTTTAAGTTGTTGAATCTTCACAGAGGGACTGTTGAAAAAAGTAAAGATATACGTGAATTTTTTGATGTTGAATGTATTGAAAATGTTGAAAGCCAAAAAGATGAGATCCACAACAATTTATCTTACTTTTTTATTGGTTATTGATATTATTTAGAATTTTTATATTCACCTTTCTTATTATAAGTCATTTATTCAACAAAAAAAATAATTTATTTATTTTATTAAAATTTATAATTTTTGATGATCTGTAAATAGAGACTACTTTTGTACGATTTGGACATATGCAATAAAATATTTTTTCAGAAGTTTTAAGAACATTTTCAATCAAATTCTATTATTTTTTATTAGAAATTTATAAAATTACAACTCTAACTATCTTTATTGGTTTTTATATTTTTTTGTTTTGTTTATTTTTTTTAAATTAACTATTATTATTTAGTTAACGACTCTATGTTGGGTTTATATGAGTTTTTGATGTTAAAAAATAATAAAAATAACTATAATGACATGTCAAAGCCTCTTTTATAATTGACTGATTTTATTAGATGATATGAACACTCTAGATGTTGACATTATTGCCATTATAGTATTAGCGGATTGATGATCTGTAAATAAAGACTACTTTGTATAATTTAGACATATATAATAAAATATTTTATCAGATGTTTTAAGAATATTTTCAATCAAATTTATTATTTTTATTATAAAATTATAAAATTATAACTTTAACTATCTTTATTTGTTTTTATAATTTTTTTTATTTTTTAATTAACTGTTATTATTTAGTTAAAATCTTTATGTTGGTTTTTTATGAGTTTTTAATGTTGAAAAATAATAAAAATAACTAAAATGACATATCAAAGCCTCTTTTATGATTGATTGATTTTATTAGATGATGTGGACACTTTAGATGTTGAGCTTACTGGCCTTTTAGTATTAGTAGATTATAACTTTAACTATTTTTATTCGTTTTATATTTTTTGTTTATTTTTTAAATTAATTGTTATTATTTAGTTAAAATCTTTATGTTGGTTTTTTATGAGTTTTTAATGTTGAAAAAATTATAAAAATAACTAAAATGACATGTCAAAGCCTCTTTTATGATTGGTTGATTTTATTAGATGATGTGGTCACTCTAGATATTGAGTTTATTGCCCTTTTAGTATTAGTAGATTTATAATTTTTGATGATCTGTAAATAGAGACTACTTTTGTACGATTTGGACATATGCAATAAAATATTTTATTAGAAGTTTTAAGAACATTTTCAATTAAATTATATTATTTTTTTATTAGAAATTTATAAAATTACAACTCTAACTATCTTTATTTGTTTTTATAATTTTTTGTTTATTTTTTAAATTAACTATTATTATTTAGTTAACGACTCTATGTTAGGTTTTTTATGAGTTTTTGATGTTGAAAAATAATAAAAAATAACTAAAATGACATGTCAAAATCTCTTTTATTATTAACTGATTTTACTAGATGATATGGACACTCTAGATGTTGACCTTATTGCCATTATAGTATTAGCAGATTGATGATCTGTAAATAGAGACTACTTTTGTATAATTTAAACATATATAATAAAATATTTTATCAGAAGTTTTAAGAATATTTTCAATCAAATTCTATTATTTTTTATTGAAAAATTATAAAATTATAAATTTAACTATCTTTATTTGTTTTATAATTTTTTGTTTATTTTTAAATTAACTGTTATTATTTATTTAAAGTTTTTATGTTGGTTTTTTATGAGTTTTTAATGTTGAAAAAATAATAAAAATAACTAAAATGACATGTCAAAGCCTCTTTTATGATTGGTTGATTTTATTAGATGATGTGGACACTCTACATGTTGAGCTTATTGCCCTTTTAGTATTAGTAGATTTTTGTTTATTTTTAAATTAACTGTTATTATTTATTTAAAATTTTTATGTTGGTTTTTATGAGTTTTTAATGTTGAAAAATAATAAAAATAACTAAAATGACATGTCAATGCATCTTTTATGATTAGTTGATTTTATTAGATGATGTGGACACTTTACATGTTGAGCTTATTGCCGTTTTAGTATTAGTAGATTTATAATTTTAAGAATATTTTCAATCAAATTCTATTATTTTTTATTGAAAAATTATAAAATTATAACTTTAACTATCTTTATTTTTTTATAATTTTTTGTTTATTTTTAAATTAACTGTTATTATTTATTTAAGGTTTTTATGTTGGTTTTTTATGAGTATTTAATGTTGAAAAAATAATAAAAATATCTAAAATGACATGTCAAAGCCTCTTTTATGATTGATTGATTTTATTAGATGATGTGGATACTCTACATGTTGAACTTATTGCCTTTTTAGTATTAGTAGATTTTTGTTTATTTTAAATTAACTGTTATTATTTATTTAAAGTTTTTATGTTGGTTTTTTATGAGTTTTTAATGTTGAAAAAATAATAAAAATAACTAAAATGATATGTCAAATCTTCTTTTATGATTAATTGATTTTATTAGATGATGTGGACGCTCTATATGTTGAGCTTATTGCCGTTTTAGTATTAGTAGATTTATAATCTGTTAAATGATTATAGAATCCAATTTTCCTTAAAAGTAGTAAAACATCTCAGACGTACGCCTATACATTCAATACACGGCACATTTTGCATTCCTGTGCTCTCAGGTCGCTCTCTCAGTCTCTATCTCTCTCTCGCTTCTATTTGAGATTCAGCTGTAAAACCCTAACCAGCGTCGTAGCTTAGAGAGGTTCCTGATTGAGAGAGCGAGAACAAGAGGATCGTCTCTCGATTTTCTGGTTAATCGTCGTTTTTCTTCAGGTAAACTCCATTCTGTTCTTTAGCAGTGGCATACTTCTTCACTCTTGTGGTATGTGATCGATTGAATTCTAAAACTGTTGTAGCGCTTAGATCGGTTCTCGGATTTGCGCCACACTCCTCCGCTTTGCTTCGTCGCACAATCTTGGTCCCATTTCGTTTCGTTTTGGCAATTGTTTTCGTTCTAACGAATGGCGAATAGGATGCAATCAGCTAGTTGTATTGGATTTACAATAGATATTTAGGATCTAGATCAGATCTGATTAAAAGTGGAATCAGTAATCCAGTTACTGATGATGAATTTTTGTTTCCAGGAGAACAGTAGGCTATGGCGATGTTAGGTGCACAGCAAGTTCAAACAGCAGCGTGTACTCCTGATATTGTATGTGATCCACTTTTCTCTTTTCTTTTTTACCTAGCAGGTTTGAAGTTGTGTTGTTTCATTTTCTTGCGTGTTTACAGGTTGGGAATGCATTTGTGCATCAGTATTATCACATATTGCATCATTCCCCTCAGCATGTCCACAGGTTTTACCAAGAGATTAGCAAGTTTGGCCGCCCTGAAGATAATGGTTTAATGAGCATCACTTCTACCTTGCAAGTGAGTCTATCAACTTACTTTTGCATTCTTGAAGTTCAGTGGAAAGTGTTGCTGAATACCCGAGTATGTATGTGATCAGGCTATTGACAAGAAGATACTGGCACTTGGATCTGGTGTTATAGGTGCGGAGATAGCAACTGTGGACACTCAAGAGTCTTATGGCGGTGGTTTTCTCGTACTGGTGACTGGGTATTTGACGGGGAAAGATGGTGTGAGGAGGACGTTTACTCAGACCTTCTTCCTTGCTCCACAGGAGACAGGATACTTTGTCTTGAATGATATGTTCCGATACATTAATGAAGCCACAACTGTGCGTGGCACTCAGATTACGGTCAATAACATCCAAGTTCCTGTCAACATTCATCAGGGTAAATTGATCCTAGGTTTTGTATATGTATCCTTCAAGTTTCTTTTATAAGCGTTGTAAATCTTTTTGTGCCTTAGATCCAAATGCTGCTCACAACATTCCAGAAGACTTTGTCCAGGAGAAATATGTCCAAGAGAATCGTGCTGTTGAGCAGTCTGATGTGTTGTCGAAGAGCATTAATGTTTCTGAAGTGTTCACTCCCACTGAAGAGAAACAGGTGTCAGTGACAGAAGAACCTCCAGCGCCTGGAATAGTTAATGAAGCTCCAATTGATGTGCAGAAGGTTGGAGAGTCCGATTCTAGGACTGGCGAAGTTCCAAAGAGATCTTATGCGTCCATTGTAAGTAACATACCTTTGGGTTGTGTAATGTCTCCTCTTTATCAAGCTGATGTGAGATTTTAGCCTACTCTGTAAGTTTTAACACCACTGGTATAGGTGATGGTTATGAAAGAGAATGCTGCACCGATGTCTGCTTCGAGAACTCCAACTAAGGTGGTGGAACCAAAGAGACAAGAAGATCAAGCGACTCATGTCCCGCTACCAACACCGTTGTCTGAGAAATCAGATTCAAGGGCAAATGTAGCTGTAAATGGGAATGATCAAGACAATGAAAGAGGTAAAACCCGTTTGCTTTTGGGTCATGTTATTCTTTGTTTCTTAACTGTAAGCATGCTCAGCTCAGCTGCAATCATTGTTTCTTGATACCGTAACAGCTCCAGGTCCATCCATCTATCTTAAGGGCTTGCCGCTTGATGCAACACCAGCCTTGCTTGAGAATGAATTCCAGAAGTTTGGAGTTATAAGGACCAACGGAGTTCAAGTAAGAAGCCAGAAGGTAACAATAGTTATTCTTTTGAGTTTTGTGCAGTATTGCCTAAAACATATATTAATTATTGATCTGCACAGTAGTTATTCTTTGAGTCATGTGCTTTACAGGGATTCTGTTTTGGCTTTGTTGAGTTTGAATCTGCGAGTTCCATGCAAAGCGCAATCGAGGTAATAACAAATGGCGCTGCTAATGATATTCATTAGACTCTGCTCAATTGTTATTAATATGTATACTCTGGGGCTTTATAGGCATCACCTATCATACTCAGTGGGCAGAAAGTAGTTATCGAGGAAAAACGATCGACGGCAAGAGGCAAGTTTGGCTTTCAATACTTAAAAGAGGAAAGAAACTCTCATGAACCTAACAGATCTATTCATCATTGGTTGTTGAAACAGGGAGCCATAGGGGACGCTCAGCGTTTGGTGTAGGCACAGGCTATAGAAACGAAGGTGGAAGGGGTCGTGGGAGCTTTGGAGGTGGAAGAGGAGGTTATGGCCGCAACGATTACAACGGATATGGTAACAACAGGGGAAACAATAAAGGAGGAGGATATGCAAACAGAGCAAATGGTGTCGGTGGTGGGTTTCCGAGACGTGTAAGACGTGGTGCTGGTGACGGAATCGATGCTAACGGAGCTACAAAACCTGTGGATGCTCTTCGCGTGTCTGTCACTGCGTAAGTTTTCGTTTCAAGCCAGGGCTCGAAATGTTTTAGAGAGTATTAGGCTTTTTAGAGCTGTGACTAAAAATTGGCTATTATTCTCTTTTCCCTGCATCCCACATTTTATTAATTGGAGTTACAAATTCTAAGAGGCAGATAAAGTTTCGGCAGTTCTTGTTCTTCTAGCAACGTTTTAAAATTCTCAAACCATTTGAGTTTGAACCAGTAAAACCTGCCCAAAACTCGGTTCACAAACCTGCCAGTACTGGTAATATTGTTTGCAATTTAAACTCGGATACATAAAATTCGGACAGTGCCGAGGTCTTGTCTGTTTTACAATGCTGAATTAGCTAAGCAGTGATGATTCTCGCAATTCAGTGTCAAAAGGAGATAAAATTTCATAATGTAGTAGTACCCATAATATATTTAGAATTACGGCAGCTATGAACAAAATACATTATTCTAATTCCCAAAAAAAAAACTAAGGTTAAAACCGCAAAGAGCTGAAGTAACAACATTTGATTTAAGATTCTGTAGATAAAGAAAATAATTCATAGTTCAGAGGCCGAAATTGCAAGCCTGAACGAACTCCAAGTCGTAGTCGACGTGCTTGGTCCAAAGCGGTCGGAACTGGTTCATAGCAATGTCTAGCCACGGTTTCATATTACCGTTGAAATGTACCACCGCGGCGTTACGGATCTCATCCATACTAATGCTCGGATTGTAACCCAGCCCAAGCACATGCCATGTTTTGTCCAGCGGCTTTGTCGTCGAGTAAAACGTGATCAGTCCCGGTGGTAACGTTCCCAGTTTCCATAGAGTCCTGTTCTCATTCTGCAGTTCATAAAACACACAACAAAAGTCAAAACACAATAATACAAAGAAACACATTGTTGTCGAACATATCACAAAAGCTTACCAGGTTTTGCCAGTAGTGATATTCTTCTGTGCACTTCTCTCTTCTCCAAGCATCAAGATCAAAGAAGTTCATCCCATATGCCCACGCGCATGCTTTCGGATTAAACTTCTCTTTGATCAGAGGATGCGAGAAGTTCATGTACTGAGCATACCTATGGAACGAACCAAAACAAGTCTCTACAGCTCCATTCACTTTCCCATCCATATCAATCTCCCAAAGCCCCGTCAAATCCTTCTGCACAACCACATCATCGTCCAAGAAAAGTATCCTATGCAGCTTCGGGTACATCTCAGGCAAATAGAACCTCAAGTGATTCAATATAGACAAATACTTGGGGTTCCTAAACTTCATATTAGTCGTATCCTTGGTCGCATTCTCAAGCTTATTCTCGAAATAGAACTTCTGCAGATTCGCAGACTCCAGCTGCTTCAGCACAGGCACATACGAAGAGTTCAAAAACGTATAGTCCTCAACAGCTTTCACTTCTACATGAGCTCCTTTATACTCCTTGAGCTTAAACATAACCTGCATCGCACCAAGATTCATCTTATCCGTCACCACATGGAAGACATGCTTCCAGGGCTCCTTAGCATTCTTCACAGCAGAGTTCACCACCACTGAAGCTGCAATCACATTATCAGAAAAGATAGCGTAATGGTAAAGACTCGGATCCTCGAGCTCCGGTGCTCTAGCTTTCCCTTCATCAGTATACTTCTCAGGATGAGCAATCCTCTCTTCCATCAACCTCATCGCAAGACAATGCAGCCCCTTTGGAATCGATTTCGCAGCGATCAAGCTCGAGAACGCTCCTTGCTTCTTAGCATTCGTTAACTGTTCGTTAACGGCGAAGATCGTATCCTTAAGCTTCTGGATCTTGAGCTGATTGTCAAACGACTCTTTAGCTTCAGCGATCACTTGGCGAGTCATCTTGATCCGCTCTTTAACTTCTTTCTCGAACTGTCTAAGCGTGGATTCTTCAATCGAAGATCCATCGGAATCGTAGAGAGCTCGGTACGTTGGTTTGTTGATGAGATCCGTGTAGTTTCTTGAGAGATCCGCGAAGATCCTCACGAGTTTCGAATTCTCGAGCTTAAGCTTCCTTGCGTAAGAGGCGTAGGCTAGTGCTAGTGACCGGTGGTCATCAGCTTGTTTCCGGATCTGGATCAGCCGTGGCTTGAGCGGATCCGATTTGGTATCCAACATGGATCTTCTGATGGATCCGACTCCATTTGAGTATCGGATGAGATTTAGGGATTGAGAGCTTACGGGAAGATGGAGATCAGGTGAGTCATTAGACTCGGAAGTGAAGAGAAACGAGAGAGTGAAGAGGGAAAGTGCGATAGTGGCAGCGAAAGCCGTGAGTCTGAATCTGACACCGGAGACGCTAATCGCCGGAGATACGCCGCCGCGTAAAAGTCGGTGGGAAGTAGCCATTTTTGCAGGATCAGTAGAAACTCATTCAGTTATTAGCTAAATGGAGTGTCTCTCTGAACATCTGAAATGATTGTTTTAAGGAAAAACAAAATGTCGGTAACCATTTTCTAAACTTTTTTAATCTTAAATTAAGCATGACAGTCAAATCAGAATGAGTTGTATATATGGACTTTTATATTCGGTCACACTATCAATTAGTGTTTTCATACCAGATCTCAAATCTGATGAGACTTTCCATAAAACAATATTTTCTGGCGTCCATATAAACAACATATGTTAAGAATAATTATGGTTGACTCGTAGTTATCTCATTCATGTTGTAGTTATCTCTATGTTAGAGATAGAGCTTATCTACACTTTTGTAGTTGTATATATATGAGTGCTTATGAATGAGAATGTAGATACTTTTCCCACAACACGTTATCAGCACGATAGTCTCTACCCTAAAAGTTAGAAACCAAAAATCCTAATCTGCCGCCGAACTTCAAAGAGATCGTTCTCTCAAACCGTATGGACTCAGAAAACGTGTAATATATCAAATCGAAGCTCTCGACGAGAAGAATCTGTCGGTCTAGACGGCTCGTCAATCCAATCTCAGACACACCCTCACGACCTGTTTTAGTTCGCGCCGCCAGATCAACATAAACCATGATTCCGGCTCAACTTCAAACCGTTGTATCTCCCAAACCCCGTGGAGCCACACGACGATCCACATATCAAATTAAAGCCCAAGACGAGAGGAATCTGTTGGAGCAGACGGCTCGACGATCTGAGCTCTGAAGCGTTCTCAATCTCAATTACAAAACGCGCCGCCGACTTACCTAAAACTCTAATCATAATCTGTTTTAAATCTGATTTATGTATAAAACCATTGATCCCTTTTGTTTTTAATCTCTCAGCATATGGACCAGCTCGATCCATGAACTGTCCGCGACCGAAGGAGATCCGTTCGCGGTCTACTCTACATCTCTTGGAGGTCCATTCAACCCTACACACAAGAAAAGGTAAAGATCTAAACCTAAAAACTAGATCTTAAGAACCTAACCTAAACGTATTTGGGTTATATCCTATTGCTATTATAAACTGAAACCACTAGTACGTATATTCATGCAATCCGCATGAAGATAAAAACATAATCATCTTTGCTATGTTTGTTTGTTTAAAATCCAAGAGCTTGTTATATAAGACCGTATTGTTTGTTTGCTTAAAAACCGAAAGCTTACTATGAGAGATTGTATTGCTTACGAACCGTTTTACTTGTTAAACATGAGATCGACTAAGTTACTAAAGCTTAAACATGTTTGCTTGATTGATCACATGTTTAAACGAATTTGAACTTAAAGAGTATTGCTGTCTTAAAACCGGTTGCTTTACTTAATCATTACGCTAGGTTAGAGTTATAGTATTTTGAAACATGAATCACTTGATTGCTTTTTATCTTGGACTGAGAACTGATACTTGCTAGAACTTGAATTAGATCAACCTATTGTTTGAAGCTTGTATAGAACTTGTGTAGAACCTGCAACTTGTATCGCTTGCTTGTGTGCTAAGTCTAAAGATAAAACCGTAAGCTCATATCTGAACGTGATAGCTTTGTAACTTGATCGTATTGAATCCGTATTAACCGTGAGCTGTGAAACATTTGAACTTGAATCTTTATTGTCAATCGATTGCTTATATCACCATGTACCCGAGCTTAAAAACTGGATCCATTAGAGGCCTTGAAAACTCATTCTTATGTCGCTTGGACTGTAATGTTTTGTTGTTCACTTGTTCGTCTTGCTAGAGTTCGAAACCGAGAGCATGAATAATTTTTGTTCACCATGAACTCATCGAATTTGATAGTTTTGAACCTTATCGTTTTGACTTGTCTTAAAACCGGCTTAAAACCGTGAGCTTGTACCTGCACATGAACTTGATCATCTTGCATTGACTCGGAATTAACATTGCTTGTTTTGATATTACTTGAAGTTGTTTGATGTTTATAAAACTTGCGAAACCGAACCTAGAAAAGACTTTGAAATCTCTTGCATGATGATTGCTTGACCCGTAATGCGTTGTCATATTATCTTTTGTTCACGTATTGTTGATTGATCAAAGCCATATTTCTAGCTTGTTAAATTTCGAATATGATCAAGCCCTTGAAACCTTACTCCATCGTATGTTCTCATTATACTTGCTCAAAAAGAGACCGTATTGTTATACTGATCACATTGCTCGATTCATGATTTGTTTCGTAACTTGCATGATAAGAAAGAAACCGTATGGTTATGCTTGTTTTTTTTTAATTTGGTGCAAATAAAAAAAAACCTATATAAACTTAGTAAAGGGACAGTTACTAGGAAATAACGGGTTTTCCTCGTTATTTCCTAGTAAAGGGACAGTTACTAGGAAATAACGAGGAAACGCGTTTCGTCGAAACACGTTCGTCGTAAAGCCTATTTTCCTCGTAAGGTCCTAGTACAGTTTACGAGGAAAGCTTTCCTCGTAAACGCGTGGTAACCTTTTCCTCGTAAGGTCGTCGTAATCTTTCCTAGTAAAACCGTAGTAAGCCCTTCCTCGTAAGTTTGTAGTAAACTTTACGAGGAGTTTACTAGAACAGCTTATGAGGATATTACTTGGAACCTTTACTAGGATTTTGCTTGAACTTATTTTTTCCCTAATAAAATAAATTAATTATAAATATAAATAATTTATTTTTTTTATAAAAAAAAATCAAATTATAAATAAAAAACAAAATATTTTATAAATAGCTAAATAATATACAATTAAGTTTTAAAATTCAGAATATACAATTAAATTAAAAAAACTACGGATACGGATTATGTTCGTGAAATTGCCGAACGAACTCGTTCTGGCTCGCTAAATCATGCTCCTCTCCTAAGTTGGTTGACGGCTGTGACTGTGATGGTGGATGATGTTGGGTTGGAATCCCCGTGCGTTCCCGTCTCTGACGCAACATCTCCGCCAATTGCTGGTTTCCACCCGCCATATATTCGAGGACATCGTTGAGAGAAGCCATCTGCTCGGTGAGCGAAACCACATGAGACTGCGTCGTCTGCAACTCCGAGCGCAGATGAGCATTGGCATCATGCTGCTCCTGAGCATAAGACGATGTCGCTGCAGAGACATCGTTAATCGAGCCAATCCCGACGATACGCCCTTTTTTCCTAGGGGCGACCTGTAAATAAAAATATTAATAACATTAAAAAAATTTAAATAAATAATAAAAATTAATAGTAAAACAAATTATTTACCTCCTCGTAAATCTTATCCACTTCAAGAGTGGATAATACGACTGGAGTCCCAGTCTGCTGAGTCAGCTGAGTCTGGCGTTCGTCAATTCGGGCAACAAAATCGTTGTAGATCCGCTCCGAAGCAGGATCTACAAACTGCCCAGCCTTGTTCCGGTGGGTCCTCTCGTAAAGGTCTTTCAGAGATGGAAGAACTCCAGTCTTGTTAGCCTAAAAGAAAATTTGAAAATTAAATTAAAAATTTGGAATATTCAAATTAAAAAAAAATAGTTATTAAAAATCATCTTACCATGTCTAGACGAACTCCCGCGTGAGGTTTTTGACCCGTGCTGTGCAGCATCTTCGTGTTGCCATACTCGTCTCTAGTCATGCGGTTCTCGGAGTTTGTGCTGGAGGTTCTGACCGAGTCCGGCAACCCCCAATAGGCGATGAGGCCATCCCACACCTCGGTTGTGAGGCAATCGGGTTTCCCGGCCTCGTAACCATCCACCTAATTTAAAATAATTAATTAGAATTAAAGTCAATAATAATTTTAAAACTATATATATATTATAATTTATAAATATATACCTGATAGTCGCCCTTCCAGTTGTAGACCGTGTCGAGCAATCGTGATTTAGCCTTGGCCTCAAACTCTGTCTTCACCAGCAGGTGAATCCCAAGAGACCAACGATACCTTTGCTGTAATTAACAAGAAAAAAAAGAGACGGATTAGTTCAATAATATTAACAGTTTTAAATAATGAAAATAAATTAAGTTGATCATTAATTAAACTTACAGCGAACATTTTGAACCACGTCTTTTTTGTGTGGCTCGCCATCTTCTTCCAGTTTGGAGCTGCATCGGGAAAGTACCCCTTGATACAGTCCGTGACTCTACTTCCTACACGATTGTCAACATTAAACCTGGAAAGACACAAAATAAATCATTAATTAGATTAATTTATAAATATTTTGTTAATTAAGAAATAAATTTAAAAAAACTTTTTAAAAATTAAAACATACCATAACACGTTTTTCCCGTCCCGTCGGATAGGATCTAACTCTTGCAGCCCTTCTCTGCCTGGAAGGGCCAAAATATCCTCCACCGTATACACCGCAAAGGGTGCGTTCGGCGGCACCTGCAAATCGGGATGAACCCCGACCGGTGGAGGAGGAGGAGGAGGTGGTGGTGGAGGATCTCCCTGAGACTCGGGAACAGCATGATCCGGAATCGAAGATGGACCGGGAGCTGACGAAGATGAACCCGGAGTATCCCGACGCCCAAATATATCTCCGTAGTGAATCCCCCGATCAAGAGACTGATCAAGAGAGGACGTCCTCTTACCAGCAGCCCTAGCAATCTTGTCTGCTCTAGGCATCTAAATCAAAAAAATTAAAACATTAATTTCCCGTATCATTAAAAAAATAATTAAAAAAAGTAAATCAACCTAATCTAAATTCCCTAAACTACCCACCTAATCTAAATTTCCTAAACTAACCACCTAATCTAAATTCTCTAAACTAAACACTAACCTAACTACTACCTTTAGAGGATTCTGAGAGGCAGTTACTAGAAAATGAAAAATCGGAATGCTCGAGTTTATATAAGGAATTGGGTTTCCTCGTAGAACCCTAGTAAAATTACTAGGCTCTTACGAGGAAATAGCTATGCCCGCGTTTTTTTCCTCGTAAGACCCTAGCAACCTTTACGAGGAAATAGCTATGCCCGCGTTTTTTTCCTCGTAAGACCCTAGTAACACCTTACGAGGAAATAGCTATGCCCGCGTTTTTTTCCTCGTAAGACCCTAGTAAACTTACTACGGCCTTACGAGGAAAGGGTTTATAAATCCCCAAACTCAAAACCCCAAACCCTAAACCACAACTTTTAACTTATAAATCCCCAAACTCAAAATCCCAAATTGAAACAAACTCATAATAGAAGATTATCTTCTATGGGAGCATTTGTCTAAGATATTATTACATATCTCTTAAGAAAAATTACCTTTAAGACATGTATTAATATCTTAAACAAAGCTCCTATAGATGATTATCATCTATGGTTTAGTGTTTTTGGGTGTGTTAGAAATGAATCACCAAAAGTGGTATTTATAGAAATTTTCGAATATGTACGTTTCCTCTTAAGTTCGTAGTAATTTGTACATTGCCTCGTAAAATCGTAGTAAAGGTTTACTACGAAATTAAGAGGAAATAGCTATGCCCGCGTTTTCTTTTACTAGGGTTTTACGAGGAAAGGGTTTGTAAATCCATAAATTCGAAACCCCAAACTCCAAACCACAACTTCCATAACTTATACCTCTTCTACAACCAAACTCCCTTAACTCCAAACCTCTTCTACACCTAAACCCCAAACTCAAATTAATTTTTGTGATTTAACAAACTTAAAACATACACAATTATTCAAATTCATTCAAATTCATTTTTATGATTAAACAAACTTAGTCAACATACATAATTCATTCAGATACATTTTCAACATCTGTAGAAACATCATCATTTTCGTAAAACTCGTCCTCAACACCGTCATCCGTTGTGTGATCAGGAACATCTTCGTATTCATGATTATGAGGATCAATGAGTAGGATGTCATCAATTTCTGCTTTAGGTTCCTCGATTTCATTGGTGTTTTCTTCTTGTAATGGTGGTTCTTCTCCAGTGATTATCCGTCCTCGAGGTGTAACTTTGATAACAACTAACCAGTTTATTCCCGAGGTAGTAATCCGAGGGTATGGAATGAAGCAAACTTGATCTGCTTGGGAAGCTAATATGAATGGCTCGAATTTGTTGTACCTGCAAAAATTAAGACAACGTAAAAATCAGTTCTCAAAACAAGCATGTGTCAAATAAAGAATTTTTGGTTGTACCTTCGTCCACCATTGACATCAACTACACCATTTTTGTTAATCCGAACACCTCTGTTGACGACGGGGTCGTACCACTCACACTTGAAAATAACGCATTTCAGACCCATACCTGGGAATTGCACTTCATAAATCTCCTGCAAGATCCCGTAGAAATCTGTTTCGCCTTTCACGCATATTCCATAATTACTTGTTGTCCGGTGTCTACCATAGTCATAGGTATGAAAAGTATAGCCTCGGGTGAAATACATCGATGATGTAGTGACCTTTGCAATTGGACCTTGAAGTAGTTCGCGAAACCATGCGGGATACTCATGATCGTCATAATCAACCTGCAACAAAAAGTAATATAAACTAGACATTAGACTTACTTTGTGGTAATGTACGTATGCATACAATTTAAGTAATAAATATCTGTTTCCTTAACCACTTAATAAAGTGTTGATCTTTCCTTTTGTCTAACTCAGTTGTCGATATACCAGGTATTGCTTCCTCGACTTGAGTCTCAAATTGGCTGTAAAATCATGCATATATGTTATGTTACGTTATATATTTAATATTGAAAAAAATATAAATATATATATAAGTATGTATGTTTATATATTTACCTTTCAAAATAAGCAATCAATGGATCCTCGCAATTAAGAAGAACATAAAGGTGTGCACTATGGACGTCTTCATCACTCGACCACCAAACCTCTTTCAATTTTCCACCCAATCGCCCAATTTGACAAAAGATGTCTGGAACATTGTCTTCCATATATGTCGGCACGACACCACCATCATCATATCTTCTTGGAGCTCGTTTCCTTGTACGTACTTTCGGTGCAAAGTAGTACGATGTGAAATGTGATGTTTCTTCCGTCAAACTTCCCGCAACAATGGAACCTTCAACTCTTGCTAGGTTTTTGGCTTTTCCTTTCAAAATTTTCATGGCCCTTTCATACTGATACATCCATCCAAAATGCACGGGTCCACGAAGTAATGCCTCATACGGGAGGTGGACAACTAGGTGTTCCATGACGTCGAAAAAAGTAGGCGGGAATATTTTCTCAAAGTTGCAGATTAAGACAGGGATGTTTTCATGAAGTTGTTGGACAACTTCCACTTTAAGAGTGCGGGTGCTCAGATCCCTAAAAAATGCTCCAATTCCTTATATATATACAATAACAAAAATTATCCACATTAGTATATATATATCTATATATATATATAGAAATAAATTAATCATGTCATCGTAATTAATTATCTGAAAGTGCTTCATGTACTTTTGCTGGTAGTAGCTCCGCAAACGCAAAGGGAAGTAGTCGCTGCATAAAGACATGACAATCATGGCTCTTCATCCCGGAGAAATTTTGTCCTTTCTCAACACATCTTGAGAGATTTGAAACATATCCATCAGGGAACTTCACTTCTGAAGCCACCCAGTTGAACAACACAGACTTTTTTTCTGATGACAGTCTGAATATTGGAATTGGAACTTGCCCATTGCTTTTTATATGTAGCTCACTCCTTGAGCAGATATCGGGTAAGTCCAACCTTGATTTTACGTTGTCTTTCGTCTTCCCTGGGACATTCAATATAGTGTTCATGATGTTCTCAAAAAAGTTCTTCTCTATATGCATCACATTGAGGTTGTGGCGCAAAAGAAGATCTTTCCAATATGGCAACTGCTAGAATATACTCTTCTTGTGCCAATTGTGCTGAACACCATAAAAATCAGGCATATTACTGGGAACACGCCAATTCCCACCACGAGGAGCTGTTTCTAGAGCACCGTAGTGATCGATTTGCGCTTCGATTTGTTCTCCAGTTAAGTATGGAGGAGGAGTGTCTCTGACAACCTTTTTGTGCCTGAACAATTTCTTGTTTCTTCGGTATGGGTGGTAAACGGGAAGAAATCGACGGTGACAATCGAACCAACTAGTCTTCCTACCATGCTTCAACTGAAACGCATTTGTCATTCCATTACAATATGGACAAGCTCATCTCCCATGTGTAGTCCACCCAGACAACATACCATATGCAGGAAAGTCACTTATGGTCCACAAAAGCATCGCTCGCATCGTAAAGTTTGTTATCGTTGAAAAATCATATGTCCTCACCCCTGTTGACCACAAATCTTTCAACTCTTTTATCAGTGGTTGTAGAAAAACGTCGAGAGATCTTTTTGGATGTTTTGGACCAGGTATTAATATGGTCATGAATAGAAACTCTCGTCGCATGCACATCTCCGGTGGCAGGTTATACGGTGTAAGAAAGACCGGCCACAATGAATATTGTCTCCCAGACATTCCAAATGGACTAAATCCATCAGTGCATAATCCAAGAACATATTCCGGCTATTGCTAGCGAAATGTGGATGTACATTGTTAAAATGTTTCCAAGCTCTTGCATCTGATGAATGAGTCATCTCTCCATCCGTCTGAGTATGCTCGGCGTGCCATCTCATCCCTCTAGCAGTCTCCTCAGATTGGTACAATCTTTTCAATCTGTCTGTGATTGGTAGGTACCACATCCTTTGGTACGACACCCTATTACGCCCTCGACCTTGCGGTTTGAATCGTGGTTTCTTACAAAATCGACATTCTTCTAACTTCTCATCATCTCCCCAGTAAATCATGCACTTGTCGATGCAAACGTCTATCGTCTCCGAGGGCAACCCAAGACTATATACCAATTTCTGAATCTCATAATAAGATTCAGCAGACACATTCTCTTCTGGCAAATACTCTTTAAACAAGTCTGCCCATGCATCCATACATTTTTCAGGTAGATTGTGATCGATTTTAATACTCATCATTCTAGCAGCCAACGACAATTTAGACAGACCTTCTTTACAACCACTGTAAATTGGCTCATTCGCAGCTTCTAACATTTCATAAAACTTTTTTGAATCTAAGTTAGGTTCTTCAACTTCATCATCATCATGAGTTACAAACGCATCACCTACCATATCATGAACCCTATCACAATCTACCATTTGTTCCTCCTGGTGATGATAACTAGTTTCATTACGCAAATGATCAACCGGTTCAACTTGCAAATTGCTACTACTACTAGCTTCATCATTCCTACAACTAGCATCTTCTCCATGTTGATACCAAATATAATAATAAGGCATGAACCCTCTATTTATTAAATGCTTCAAAACCCTTTCACGAGGGCCTAATTTTGTATTGCAGCATTTCCCACAAGGACAGAACATCTTACCACTTTCCTGTGTGAGTGGTGTAGAATCTGCTTGATGCATAAACGTCTCCAACCCTTCGAGATATTCTGTCGTCACCCTCCCGTTATTATCTCTGTGTGAATACATCCACTTCCGCAACTCGAAAATATTTCCCGGGCCGGACATTTTTTTTGTGTTTGATCAAGCTTATAACTGATTATTTTTTGGTGTGTTTCAAATGAATCACAATTGTGGTATTTATAGAAATTTTCAAATCTGAGCATTTACTAGGAAATTGCTATGAAATGAACACGTTTTTATTTAAATTCCATATTTCCTATCCAGGTCCTCCTAATTTCGTAGTAAAACACATTTTCCTCTTAATTTCGTAGTAAAGCATTACTAGGCTTTTGCGAGGAACAATCTTTACTACGGTCTTACGAGGAAATGTAATCTTCCACGTCATTTCCTCGTAAATCTACTACGGCTTTACGAGGAAATATGTTTCTCGTGATTTTACGACGACTTTACGAGGAAATGTATTTTCCAAGTAATTTTGACGTAATTTCGTAGTAAATTTACGAGGAATATATTTCCTAGTAATATTTCGTAGTAAATTCTTAGTTTTCTTGTAGTGAAATAATAAATGCATTATTAAAATATATATATATATATATATATATATATATATAACAAAGAAAAATATATACCTCCCTATATATGTAGAAAGTATAAATAATAAGAAGAAAATTGTTATATATAACCTAAAAGTATGAATATATTAATAATTTCAGATGTGGAAATTTGACCTCACGAAATATACTGACCTAACTCCATCTGGTGATAATTATCTTGAATGGGTCATGAACACTACAATTGCCCTGAAGTCTAGAGGACTCGGGAGATGCATCATTGATGGCTACAATGCAATTGAAAGTGAAAAGAACAGAGCCATAACTATTATGTGCCTCCATCTCACTGAGGAGCTGAGAAATCAATATCAAAATATTTAAGGATCTTTTCGACCTTTGGAAAGAATTAAATTCCAGATTTTCAATGACATTATGGCGAAAGGCCATTAATGAATGGAAAGATCTCAGATTCCAGGATTTTGAATCCGTGGACCAATACAATTCTGCTTTGATGAAAATAGTCTATATTTTTGAACTATGTGATGAAGTGATAACAGATGAGGGTCTAATCTATAAAACCTACTCCACATTCCATCCAAAGGAAGTGTTGTTAGCACACAAGGCTAAGAGTTTCACAACCTATAATGACCTATATTATCATATCTATTGGAAAAGGAACAATGAAAATAGGAAACAAAAGATATCATCAGCAGATTTGATAAGCTCCAGAAAAGATACATTGAGCAAAGAAACAGTGAGATAAGTCCTCCTCTAAATGATAAAGAGGAATCTGAGGCAGCTGCTCGCCAATATATGGAAGATATGGCCGGCTCATACACTGACCATGAGGAGTCTCAAACACTCGACCAGATGAGACCTCCTACAAATAATAAGGAGAAATCCAAGGAGCCTGCGTGGCAACATATGGATTGTGAGGCCGGATTATACCTAGACTAAAAATATAAGTTTTTAGACATTCTGATTTTGCGTTAAGCTTTATGCTTTATTTTTTTAATTCCTGCGGTGCTTTGTTTTATAACTTTATATATGAAATGAATAAGTTTTATTATTATTATTATACAAAGCACCTATTTATGGAAAATTTCGAAAAAAAATCGAAAATTATTTTGAAAAAAAAAATGAAAATTAAATCATAAAATCTATATTATAAAAATATGATTCATATACTTTATAAAGATGAGTACAAAAGATTAAAGAGTATAGTTGCCTAGTTAAAAGAACTATGGCCAAGGCAATGCCTAAAGGGCTAGAGAGATCCAAAAGATCTATATTCACCCATGAGACCCATTGATTAAGTATAAATGGTTTCCCAAATGAGAAACAATGGGTAAGAAATGAAACAAATGGTTCGTTAGAGAGTTTTAAAATAAAACCGCCCAAGACTATACTTATGTACTCTACTGATCTAAACTATGCTAAGGATCAGTATGTTAAGAGGCAAAAAGAGCCACGGATACCCAAATTGGTATACCCACAAAATTACACTTAATGGCATGATTGAATTAGCCATCCAGGTCTAAAAACTTGATTGCTATTGCAAAGGCACCAGAGTTATCCCATAAGATCTCACGTTGTGTAACATGTACACAAGAGAAACTCAGTAGGCTTTATTGTCCTAAGCATCACGAAAAATGAGTATGTTCATGAGGGGGAGTGAGGAATAAACCCAATGATACATAACCATACAAGCAAATTCGTGTAACATGGGTTGTAACCATGTCATAAAAGGCTTAGAGATTCAGGTTCTCTTGGTGATAAATCACCCACGTCCAGCCTAATGCTTAGGGTCATTATGAATTTACATGTACAATGCAATGTATGCATCAGACCATATAAGTGAGCATAGATATTCCCATCTCAGATTGAATACGGGTCATAAAGCCAGACATATACCATCTTGAGATTTTTATTAAACAAACCACCACAGAAAATTGTGCCGTCTAAGATGGAACCTCTGAAGAGGATTGGGAATATATGTTGGATAAGTATTTCTTTCTCCCACGAGTTTTAAATAAACCTTGAGCCAAATATGAGTGATCAGATTGTGGCCAGGTACACGGATTGCATGATTATGAATCCTACTATCCAACATCATAAGGAGAAAGATATAAGCTGGATATGATAAGAAAAAGAGAATGGTATTGACCATCATTGTCTTGGCAAGATCCTCGTACCAGAGAATGAGATTTAAGACGTCTAAAGAAAGAAAAGATTATGCAAAGCTAGCTAAATTAGATGCCAGACACATAGACCCGAGAAATGAAAAGAAAAAGGTCATACCAGCTTAGCACCAAACGAATTTTATGTTCTAGAAGAGACACAACCAAGTTGCTACAGAGTCTATTATAGATAGACCAATATGTTCCATAAGAAAAGGAACCTCGGAAAAGAGAAAAGGTGCATAAAATATGAAATCCGAGGTTAATAGGGAAACCAGACCAGACATAGAAATAAGGTCGGCCGACTGAAACATCTAAGGTACCAGACCATGTAGCTTGGGACGCCAAGCTGCTAGGTATTAAAGGTCCTAGATAACAAGATCTCAAACCAATTGGATCATGTCTGGAATACAATTGAACGCAGAAAGGGTATCGATACCAATGATATAAAAATGCGCAAGATAAGTAGCACTTCACCATATAGATATAAGCGAGGATCAAGAACCCACGTAAGAGTACTCATAAAGATAAAAGGAAACCGTGGGGATAGAAAAAATGATGGGCGTATTGGCCATAGAAACACCATCAGATAAAACCAGTGATGAATAAAAGATCTTGTGAGAAAATCGTGAGATAAAAGAACATTCAAGCATGGCTTAATAACACAAGGATACTCACAGAGATTAAGAAAAGTTTATAAAGAGATATACTCCAATGTGGTGGAGGCTACTAATTTGACAAAGTTTGGTTAATAGATTGACATATAAATATGTAATGAGTAGCATATGGTTCATTGGATAAAGATATCAAAGGTACCAAGTGATATAAAAAGATGAGAATGAAGTTCTCAAGAACATCATTGTTCCGAAGCTGTTTATGGACTGAAAAAGCAGCTGCAAGTTGATTAGACTAAGTAAATACTTAGCAGAAAGTTCTATAAGGACAATTTAGATCAGTCCATGTAAGCATAGAAAAGATGTATGGATTCCTTGTGATAAAAAATTGGCTACAATGGATAAAGCCATTGGTATATACGAATTGATATATGTCTGAATGGACAAAACACATGAAACAAAGTGGTTCGTATGTGTTTGGGCCAATGACTCAATATATATTCAAATGTCGACGTAATGGCTAAGCCATGAGACTAGAAGATCCGTGGGACATGAAAGAACCTGCGAGTAAGATTTAATCGCAGATTAAAAGTCCAACTGAGTATCGGTCGAGTGCCATCCGTCCAACCAACCAAGACACATAGTGATCATGAGCAAAGATGTACGTAATGACCACATATTAATGGAGTTCCGGAAGACATAAAGACGTCCAAGGGTTACAAATCCATTCAAAGGAGAATCCAACTGATCATCTTCACCAAGTCATAGGCAACCTCGACGTTCCGGAAGCTCAGACATCAGATAGGAATGCGTCATCTATAGTGTTGCATTCATCAGGGGGAGTTACATGTGTTGTACTCTTTTTCCTGTCCTGGTTTCCATTTTTACCACATTGGGTTTTGGGTTTACCAGGAGAGGTTTTAATGAGGCAACATCAAAGGCATGTAACAATCTCTGAGTCAGATGCGTCAACCAAGGGGGAGTGTTAAGGATAATTATGGTTGACTCGTAGTTATCTCATTCATGTTGTAGTTATCTCTATGTTAGAGATAGAGCTTATCTACACTTTTGTAGTTGTATATATATGAGTGCTTATGAATGAGAATGTAGATACTTTTCCCACAACAATATATATGTTGCTTTAACGAAACAATGTAATATTTTGTCAAACATTTTTTTTTTCAATCAAACGGCTATTCTATTACTCAAACTTGAGGTGGTCTATGAAGCTAAATTGGAATAGAACAACCAATAAAACAAAGATCTCTATGAAACGATCGTGCCTTTTTGGTTAGTGCATCTGGAATTCCATTGTGAACCCTTGGAGTGTGACATATCTAAAAGTTTGGAAAATAAATTATAAGCGTCTTTATTGCTTCCAGTTCTGTTGCAAAATTCAGTCATGCTTGCGGTTCCTTCACCATTGCGATAATGTCTTTACAGTTTGCTCCAAAACACTGACATGAAAAACGTTGAAGCATACATTTCATTTCCCATTTAAGAGCTTCAAGTTCAGAATGAAGTGCCGTCTCACGCCTCCTCAGATTTCGCGTTCCCATGAGCTCGATCTTCCCGTCACTGTTCTTCCACACCCATCCATAACCACTATACGGGTCAGTAGCGGTCCAAGAACCGTCTACCATGCATATATTCTCCAGACTTAAGATCTGTATCTCCTCGTTCCTTTGAATTTGTGGGTTTTGATGTATCGTCTCATTAGCATTAAACCAGGCCAGACATTCGCTCTCGGTATATCTTACTAACTCCATAGAATCTCTATCAATCCCCCTGAAAATTTTATCATTCCGGACCTTCCAGATGTACCAGATTATCCAAGAATAAGGGTCTTTGTGTGAGTCAGCTACGTTACTTCTTTCCTTTCTCCAAAATAGATAATCCATATTTGCATAAATACTAGGTAATGGGAAGGTATATTGACCTGAAGGCGTCGATGATAGAGCCCAAGCTTGCAGCGCTGGAGGGCACTCAAAAATGGCATGAGTAACTATTTCCTCTGGTTCCCCACATCTAGGAAAATAATCATCACATTTCATATTCCTATAGTTCAGATTTTTAGTGACCGCTAGATGTCCGGTTATCACCTGCCACATAAGATGGCGTATCTTCTGAGGTGCTTCTACATCCCAAACAAAAGCATGGAGATCAGTAATACTAGGTCCACTTATCTCTCCGTCCCCAGCTTACTTCAATATCTTTCGAGCCACCCAGTAGCCTGATTTGACTGTATATTGACCATTCTTTGGGTAGCTCCAACAGAAAGAATCTCGGTGATTAGTCGTACTCGTAGCTAGGCTTCTTATGAGTGGGATATCCTCCATACTAACATAATTCATTAGCAGTTCAATATCCCATTCCTTTGATTCTTGATTGATTAAATCACTGACTCTCATATTCGGGTGTATAACTGGGACTGAAGGGTAGGCCGGTATGGCTGGTATTGTCGGGATCCATGGATCCTCCCACACCTTAACCTCATGTCCAGAATGGATCTTTTTCCTGATACCTAGAAGCAATAGTTTTCGTGCTGCCATGATACTGCCCACACATATGATGGGTTATGAACCGAACTTAAACACAAAGGTGAACTCATTTGGTAATATCTCCCTCTCATCACCCTAGCCACTAGTGAGTCTCGGGATTGAACAAGTCTCCATAGCTGTTTTGCTAGCAAGGCTAAATTGAATTCGTGAATCGTACGAAATCCCAAACCTCATTCGCTATTTGGTTTACATAGTTTTTCCCATTCCGCTCAGTGAATACCTCTCTTTGGTGGATTTGAACTCCACCAAAACTGTGCAATGGCACTTGCAAGCTTTTCACAAACCTCTAAAGGCAGCAGAAAGGTAGACATCACATATGTTGGCAGTGCTAATAATATGGACTTAATCAGAACCTCTTTCCCTCCTTTCGACAACCATCTACCCGTCCATCTATTCACTCGATGCATCAGTTTGTCCTTATGGAAAGCAAAAAGTTTGCATTTAGACCCACTAATATCTTCTGGTATTCCCACGTATGTCCCCATCCCTCCTTCGTTATGGATACCTAGCTTATCCTTGATCTGCTGTCTAGATTGAGCATTTATCTTCTTACCAAAGAGTAAGGATGATTTTTCAAAATTAATGCATTGTCCTGACATCTTCCCATACTTTGTAATTACTTTCATTACTTCTTCACATTCACGGGGCTCCGCTTTACAGAAGAAAAGGCTATCATCAGCAAAGAGAAGGTGATAAATTGAGAGACAAGCACGTGTAACACACATCCCTGTTATCTTCCCTTGATTCTCAGCATGATTAAGAAGGCTAACGAGCGCTTCAGTGCATTGAATAAAGATGAAAGGAGACAAATGATCTCCTTGACGTAGGCCTCTCTCTGGGACAATGTTTCCCCTTAGCTGACGGTTCATTAGAACTTTGTACTTTACCGATGTTATACAATGCATGATCCAGTTTACCCAAATCTCTAGGAACCCCATTTTTGCATAACTGCATGAATAAAGGGTCATTCCATTCTATCATACGCTTTACTCATATCTGTCTTGATGGCCATCCTCTTATTCCGTCCACTTGGTTTGGTTCTCAAAGCATGAAACATCTCTTGTGCTATCATAACATTATCAGAAATCTTTCTTCCAGCAACAAATGCTGATTGAGTTTTAGAAATTAGTCCAAATAAGACTTTCTTTAATCTTTGGCATATGACCTTAGAGATAATCTTATAACTAACATTGTAAAGACTAATCGGCCGAAACTTGGACATCTCATTGAGCTTAGAGACCTTTGGGATAAGGTAGATATTAGTGTCATTTAACCCATTTGTCATTGTTCCCTCAAAGAGGAATTGATTAACCATAAGAGTTAAATCTTGTTTTACTATGTCCCATAATTTTTGATAAAACAAAGCTGTCATTCCGTCTGGCCCAGGAGCTTTCTTTGGATGCATCGCGAACAGAGCAAGTGTCACCTCCCATTCTGATACCGGTGTAGTAAGCTCTTCATTAATTACCCCGGTAATCTTTGTTGGAACCTCCGATAAAGCTTCGGTTATATGCTCAGGATAAGATGATCCAAATAAATCCCTAAAGTAACTAGTCGCAATGGCCACTAGACCTTCTTCATTTTCCACTACATTACCATTAGAATCGACAAGCTGTGTGATTCTGTTCCTTGCTCTTCTTTGCTTCGTTGACGAATGGAAAATATTTGTATTCTGATCTCCTTCTCTTAGCCAGAAGACTCTACTCTTTTGTTTCCAGAATATCTTCTCAGCCTTAAGAGCTTCAGATAGTTCCTTCAAAGCTTCAGCTATATCCTCAGTTGTAGCATCGTCATCTAGATACATCTCCTCCACCTTATCTTTGAGTTCCTCAATCTGTTTTTCGGAATTTAAATCTTGTTGCCTCATCCACTGACCTAAGGCTTTGCGACAACTCGATATATGATCCATAATACTTGCATCAGGGGAAAAATCTGGAGATTTCCAACCCTCTAGGATGATTTGTCATAGTTCATCATTGTCAACCCACCTTTTCTCAAATTTGAAGGATTTTGATTTTGTCATTGGTTTAGTGAGGATATCTGCTAGAATCGGACGATGATCCGATTCCCAATGCCGCAAATATTTTACCCCCGAATGAGAAAATTTTTCATGCCAATCTTCATTTCCAACAGCTTTGTCTAATCGACATCTTACTATAGTTCGCCATTCCCTTTTACCCACCCAAAATAGCATATTTCCAGAACATGAAAACTCAAGCATCCCACAATCATTAAACATCTGCCAAACGTTATATTAAAAGGCCATTGGACAATATATATATATTAAAAGGCCATAGTCCTAAATTTTATTAATGGTAATTAGTAATTTAACCTACCAGACCAATTCAAATTTGATTAATGAAATATTTTTTTTGCTGTCGGAAAAAAAAGCCCTACCAGTCTATAATTAATAGGCATTTTGCATCCTCTCATTTGGTACGTAAGTCATGTAGGAACAATGTATTATTTTTTCAGTGTTAGAAAGATTTCCTTACTAACCCTATAATTAAGGGTAAGATCCGGGTATGCGAATCAGGATTCGTTGGATCTGTGGTATTCAGATATGTGGTTTTCAGATATTCAAATTTTAGATATTCGTTTATATATTATATTACATGTGGGTATTCAGATCCAGATCGGTAAAAATAATTAAAAAAAATATTTTAAAATAAAAAATACTCTAAGATAGTCTTAAAAATTACAAATATAGTCTCTAAAAATCAGAATGACCAAAATATTTTATTAAAGAGGTAAATATACACTTATATATCTAAGGTTAACTAATCTAGACTTAAATTTTAAAATTAAGGTGTCTGGTTTGTGAGTAAGGCTTAATTTTTTTTTAAATAACAGTTAAAAGTTTTAAAATAAAAATTTTAAAAATAGTTTAAAAAGTAATTTTTTGAATTTCAAAAAAAAAACTGAAAAAATTACAATAAAGTTTGAATTTGAAAACATATAATTTTAAAAAGAATATTTTTCTATTTTTATTATTTTATTTATTTATTTATAGGTATATATTTAGGGTATAAAAGTCTTTTGACTATTTATAAAAAAAATTAGCCATTTTCTTTCTTGGAGTTTTTTTGTGAGAAAAACTTAACAATGGTCTATTTGAAAGAATTGCCCTTTTAAAATTATTAAATTCTAAAAAATAATACATAAACTAAATGTTTATACGAAAATTAGAAATATATATATGCATATAATATTATAAAAATTAAAATATGATTATTAGAAGACAATTTTTATGTATAAATATTAATACATCAAATATAATTATTAAGAAAATTAAAAAATTAATTTATTTTAAAGCATACATATTCAGATCGTGATATGCAAACTTAAAAAGTCAAGATAGCTGGATCCGGATCCGGATATTTAGACTTAAAAAGTCAAGATATCCAGCTCCAGATTCGATTTTGACAGATCCGAGATTTTACTATCGGATATACTAATTTCAAAGCAGATCCAGAGCAGATCTTGAATCAATCCGGATCACGGGTAATAATTCTCATCCCAACCTATAATCACCATATGACATTTTTTTTCATGTTTTGGTCTTACTCATACGATACCACAAATCACTTTATCATTCGATAGTCCAGCTCAAGTACATTTAATCAAAGAGCTCTAAACAGATGAGTAACTGAAAAGATAAATATATTTTGGTGATATAGATAATAAAATCAATTTTTTAAAACTTGTCTATATATCAAATATTGGGATGTTACAAGTACTTGATCCAAAAATTATACAATCAATCCAAATAAAACCAATTACGAAAGATAAGAATGAACCAGTAAAAGACAAATATTTCTGACGCGTTCATCATCAGTACATGAACAAGTGAGAAACAAATATTTGAAGTTTTTTTTTAAAATAATATATTTTCATAAAAATATCTAAAATACTACAAATATTATAGGGAAAATTACCAAAACTGACCCAAAATTTGATTTGAATTGCAAAAGTAAACTCAAACTTGAATCAAATGCAAAAGTAACCTAAAAGGCTATTGAAATTATAACCAGCCCCTG
>CAJHQP010006310.1:0-39143 GCA_905132765.1 Moricandia arvensis | reverse complement strand
AGGGTAGTGAGAAGAGAGGGGATAGAAGGAATAATATTTTGGTGATAAGGGTATATGGAGTTAAGCTCCTCCGGTTATACCCTTCTCCTTGCCATTATACGGTATTGATGTTCTCTATGTGTCCACGTAACTCATATAATATATGGTCAAGTGTGCCTAAAACTATTTCACAAAAAAAAGAATAAGGAGCCATCCACGTCACACGTTTATTGACCACATACCCTAAGTGTTCTATTCCATGTCACTAAGTAGTATATGGTTATAACCCTACCCATAATCTGTAATACTAAACATTACCCCAATCCAATCCATAAATACTAAACCCTAAACCACTAAACCCAAAATATAAACTATAATATATATATATATATAATATTATAATATTTTTTTTAAAAAATTAAACTTGAAAATAGTATATAATAATCTGTAATAGTATACTATACTATATAAATAGACATGAAAAATGATGAGCGATCCACGTCACATGTTTATTGGCCACATACATGTGTATTGAGTGTTCTATTTCATATATACGAAATAATATAGAATTATAAGCCCACCCACATGAATACTAAACATTACCCATACCCCAACCCATAAATACTAAACTCTAAATCTCAATCACTAAATCCAACCATAAACTATAACATATGTTTATATTAAAATCTGAAAAAAATTTAAAATCTGAAACAAATTTAAAATCTGAAATAGTATATAATATTATGTAATATTATACTATACTATATAAAATGGAAAGTAGAATAGAATTGTAAATAAAAATCATTTGTGTGGGTGTTGTTAACGAAATGATAAATTGAGCTTGTGAATCACTTGTATCAGTATGATTAACGCATAAACCAATATTTATATCAATGATACAACATCAAAACATAATATATGCTTATTCACTATAAAATCACATTCTATTCTATATTCGTAAAAGAGAATATGAAAAATAATAAGTGAGGAGACTATGGATGGCAAGGTGGAGGAGGATATGAGGTCTTTTTATCAATTTTATCCAACGGTGCCCAAAATATTCATATGTCTCTCGCTGCATGAGTCTCATCTGTTGCTGCATGCGTGTTGATGCACCCGATAACATGATCGGTGACTCAGTAGGTTTCAGATTCAGAGAAGCTTCCCATCAGTAACCAAGAGAGTTTATTGCAGACGAGCTTCTTCTAGAGACGAGCTTCTTCAAAAATAGTATTGATGGTGACACGGTGGATCAAATATGAGAAAGAAATAATCACTTTCTACATAGTTACCAAAGAAAGTTATTTTCAAAAACTATGTGTATCTCTAAGCGCCACAATTTCTTTGTCTGAAGTAAATATTATTAATTAAATTAATTTTTTGCTTACATGTTTTCAGGTTGTATCAGAGGGTAAAAATGTATTATTATAGAAAAGATACACGGTGTATAGATATAGTAGGGCAATTAGCTATAGAGTGAATTATTAAAATTTTGAACGTCATATGATGCAATTTCCCTTAATTTATTTACTATGATCGAACCAAACCAAACTCCTAAAGGGGGAAATGGCCACTACTGAAGGAAAAAAAAATATAATTCTAAGAAACCAAAATAGAAATAAAAAAGAAGGTTTTGTAGTCGTTTTTATATAAAGAAAAAACTTTAGAAACTTTTAACCTAGAAGACTGCAATACATTTTACTAGTAGAGCCATGCATGGATTAAACTTGATATTTTTACGCAAGAATGTGACCGTATAGAGTCAATAATCTCGGTGCAAACTGGAAGTCCAACACAAGTAACAGAACATGGGAGGTGACTCAGCAAAGAAAAGCAATAAGTGCCAAACACAAAATCCTCAAACACACATTCTAGGTCAAGCAAGCACAAATAATGGGTGAAAAACAAAATAATACGCCAACAAGGTAAGCGATTGTAACCATAAGCAGACACAAACAGTTTGACCAAAAAAAAAAGCAGACACAAACAGTGTACAGTTAAATTTATCTGAAGTCAAACAAAAAAACGAATATGATGCATTTGCAGAGATGGGTGAAAAGAAAAAGAAAAAGAAGGTATTTAGGGGTCTAAAGGAGCTACGTACCCATGAAGGCCTCAGTTTTTGGTTTTCGGTTTGGTTTTTCAGTTTTAGAGATGTATGAACTGTTCGGTTATTTATGAAATTCGTTTTGTTTTCTTCGTTCTAGAGATATATGAGCTATTCATTTATTTATGAAATATGGTTCGATTTTAGTTTGGTTATTTCGGTTTTTGGTTACGTTCAAAAAATATGTTAGGAACCGACTAATATCCGATAAAAATTTGCATCCAATCCGGTTCTGATTTTCGGATAAATTTGGATAAGTCAAGTAAAAATCAGTTTTGGATGTTTTTTGATAAAATATTGGGTAATTCGGATAATTGGAATATTTAGGATAACAACTATTTAGATAATTTAGTTCTTTCGGTTAATTCTAAATATTTTGGATAAAGTATTTTCAAGTAATTTTTTTTGAGTATTTTGGTTTAAAATATATATCTAAAATATTTGGCATTTTAAAAACTAAATATAATTAATATTTTTGGTGTATAAATTATATATATTTTGGATATTTGGTACCCATTCGGTTCTTGTTCGGTTTCGATTCAATTTCAGTTTTTTTTTGTTTAAGACATGTGAAATAAGTTAGATATTTGTGAACATCGATTCGATTTCAAATTCAATTTTCTTGTTTAGTTCCAGTTCGATATTTGGTTTTTGGGTTTATATGCCCAAGCCTACCCATGAGTCAGAAATATATTGCAACGATGCCATAACCTGAATTATGCAGGCACTTAAAAAGAGTGGAAGAAAGAAATGAAACTATATATAATAAATGTTTGTTTTTGACAAAAGTGTGCTAAAGGAACTACGTAACCCACCAGTCCCATGGCATGGATTCGTAGCCGGTGATTCCAATAACATGGCTGCATGATTCAAGGGAAATGTTGTTTATGAGTGAAGTAACAAGCGGGATCTTGTTCAGTTAAGGCTTCAAAAATTCGAATGCTAAGCATCGTTAACTACAAGATTCTATTGTTTAGCCATAGAGTTCTTAAAGCACTGACTTTGTATGTGGTGATTTTCACGTGATTTTCTTTAATTCATAACTAATCACAATTATTTTTTTCCATGTTTGCATTCTAATTTTAAATGATTGTGCGGTTATCATGTATCAATTAGTAGGACTGGGCGTAATTAACTTAACCTGAAAACTGGACATCTAACCGAGCCAAATTCTAGGTTTCGGGCCGGTCATGGATTTAAGACAAAAACTGATTTGAGTTTTAAAAGCCCAAAAGTTTGGAGTACGGGTCGGGTAGGTTACAAACAGTTATCCAAATCAAAACCCGACATAACGAGAGTTTAATGACAACACATATACATATGTCGTCTCCTCGTTTATACATCATCTTTTCCTCTTCTCTATGTCGAAACGTGAAGAAGAACCCTATTTCTCAAAAGAAATCCCTTGATTCATCCCCGTAATCACTGCAATGTACAATTTGGCCTCTATAAATCATGTCGACTCTCTCTATTTGGCAACATCAACATTGTGCTTTCAAGTAATCAATCACAGGTTCTTCTTCTTCTTCTTCTTTCTTAGTTCTCCTTGGTCTGAAATCGCCTTGGTTTGAAATCAATATCATCTCTTATCTTAGTTCTCACTTAACTTGTTTTGATTTCAATATTTGTTTTTTGATTTCAATATTTGTTACAGTTTCAATATTTGTTACTTGTTTATATTTCAGTATTTGTTACGCTTTGTTTTGACTTGTGCACTGATATATATTTTTCGTTGAAGCATATGGACTCGACATCATCTCTTGATCGTGAAAACCCGAAACACAGAAGATGAGGGAGAGTTGCGAACTCCGGATAGTAACAGAGAGAAAAGGAAAGAATCTACTAGAGCTAATTGTCAACAATCAAAAGTGAAGCGGATCCTTCCCAACAAGATCAGAAGTGTGGGAACATTACACAATAACTAAGGATGACAAAAACATGTGTCTATACAACTATTGTCATGTTTCACCACATCAGAGACCTCGAACCTGAAGAAGCATCTTGAGGTTTGCAAAAGCCATCAAGCATGGTTAGCAATCCAAAAAGATAAAAAATGAAAATATCTCTGAGGATGGGAAGCTCAAGTCGGGTAAACTTATTGAATCTTTTTTTAGAGAGGCCACAAATGAGATGGTTGTATTGGGACAATTACCTTTAGCTTTCGTCGATAGTGTGGCATAGAAGCATTTCTGTAAAAAGGTTTGTTGTTCTTAAGTTTTGTTCATATTTCTTTTAACTGTTGGTTGTTCTTAATTTCATATAATCTTATGTCTATGTTTTATATGTTTGTAGGCAAAGCTAGGATTCATTCCTCATTCAAGAAGGACTTTAACTAAAGACATCGTGAAGACGTATGTGGAGAGGAAAGAAGCTCTGGAGAGATGGTTCTCATGCAACAAACAATGTGTGTCCATCACGACATATATTTGGGTTTCCCAAACAACATGTAATACATTAGAAACATACTTGATTTACAAGTTTCTACATTTAATAACAAACAACGTATGTCCATTACAAGTTACCCACATTCTTTATGATTATTAGTTACATGGTCATAATAGTTCATTATATTGATTCTTTGTGGCGATTGAAGAAGCTGATCACAGGATTCAAACACATCACGGATCACAAAGGTCAGACTATAGCACCTGTTTTATTAGATTGCTTAGATGAATGGGGAATTGAGAGGGTCTTTTATGTAATTGTTGAAAGTGCAACTACCAATATTTCAGCATTAAGGAAGTCTCAGAGTGCTTTTTCATTAGTTTCTGATCAGTCTCTAGTATTAGATGGTGAGTTCTTGCATGTGAAATGTAGTGCCCATATAATAAACCTGATTGGGAAGGATGGAATGGCAAAAATAGGCCAGGATGTGGCTGCTATCAGGAAATGCTATCTCGTATGTTAGATCCCATACAAATAGGTTGAAGTCTTTTGAACTTAAGGTTGACTCGGGTAGGATAACTAGGGGAAGCTTAACTTTGGATGTCAAGACAAGGTGGAAATCAACATATCTGACGTTGACAACAACTCAGAAATTCAAGGTGGCATTTGAGAAGATGGAGGCAGAAGACAAGTTGTACAACGACTATTTCTGTGAGGTAGAGAATGGTTCTAAAAGGATTGGTTCTCCTCTGCATATTGATTGGAATGCAATTGAGAAATTATGTCGGTTTCTTGTGATCTTTTTCAACTCAACTTTGGTGGTATCAGCTTTAACTTTTCTTAATGCGCACAAATGTTATGGCGATATAGTTACCATTGCAACAAATCTAATGCCACTCACCAACAGATTTGATCCTGAGTTGAAGTCCAAGGCAACATCAAATGTTTAAAAAGTTCGACAATTATTGGGATGGTCTCAAGAATTTGAACAAGATGCTAATGGTTGCCACTGTATTTGATCCGTCGAAGAAGTTGGAGCGTGTGAAGTTGTGCTTTGAAGATTTGTATGGATATGACACTATCGAGTATAAGGCGTGTTAGAGTCCTTGAAAGGAGTCTTGAGAAGCTTGTTCAAGGAATACAAAAGATCCAGATGACCAATCATCTCAGCCTACCAACACATCACAATCTTGTCGAGAGAAATCTATTGAAAGAATGGAGATAGTTGATGATTGTGTTGGCTACAAGCGGATTGATGTTAGGTACAAACAAAAGCTGAACGATATTGGGGTTAGAGAAAAAATGGATGATTTAGAAACTACCTCAGAGAGAATGTGTAAAATCCGGATCTGATGATTGGAGTGGACTATGATATTCTGTCATATGGTGGAGGACGAATGCAGCTAGGTTTCCAGTGATATCAAAGATTGCTCGGATGTTTTAGCTATGCAAGTATCATCAGTTGCTTCAGATAGTGCTTTTAGTATTAGTGGCAGGATGCTAGAATCTCATAGGAGTTGTCAAACTCATTACGGTTCAGGTTTTAATGTGTTCAGAACAGTGGATGAGACAAGACCTGAAGATGGAGTCAAGACTGCCTTCAAATGCACAAATTTTTGTCGATCTTGAGGAGGATGACAAACTCGGAAGAGGTAACTATACTACTCTTAGTAATTACATTCGACCACTCTTAGTAAAGAGTCTCTTACATCCTTTTAAATTCCTTTGAATTTTTATTTTGCATAAAATGGAGATGCAACAGACTTGGAGCAAGAGAAGAGTTCTACAAGATTGTGTTTTATGTTTGGAATTTGAACACTTTGAATTTTTTTTGTTTTGGTTTAGTACTTTCTTATGCCTTTAATTTTATTTTGTTTTCTTTCTTTAAGTTTGGTGTGCTAAAACTTATGGTTGTTTAATTTTGAATTTTAAGGTATTTGAGTTATTTTTAGTTTTAATTAGTCTACTTTGATTACTTTGGTTATAAAAATACTGAACTCGAACCGTGGGCATTGGATTTCATGGATCTTGTTTAGCTCAACCGAACCGATCCAAAACCGACGTGTTTTGAACCGAAACCTTAGTGAAAATACATAAAAACCGAATGGGGCTTCTGAGCTCGAATCCGAAAAACTGAAATCCAACTAAACCCAAACCAAACCCGAACAGTACACTGAACGCCCATGCCTATCAATTAGTTTGTGAACATATTTATTATAAATGCTTTTCTTTTAATATACAAATGAAATGATATGACTGATATTTTCAAGTAAGATTCATATAAAATACTATTTAATAAGATTGATATTTCATTCTATTAAATAATATATTTTGGTTCTTAGATCCAAGGTAGAATTCGGTACACAAGTCTTCCACTAAAAGATAACAACAAATATCATCACGTCCATACATGGGGACATACCATTTGAAGAACAACAAACAAAACATCATATCACATCACCAAAATATCTTTCAAAAAGCCTTTTTCCACAAGATATTCTTGAAAGCAACATTTTATTTTTAGCATGGTTGTGTATGGGAGTATATGTAACAGATAATGCAGCGGAAGAACCGAGCTTCACTAGAGTTCTCTCAGCCTTCACATTGGAAAAAACAAACAGCAACAAGCCAAAACTGGACAAGCAGAGCAGACATGGGCTTTGTTTGCAGAATAAAAGAATCCTAGGACAAAAGCAGTAGTTGAGGAAGCTGTCCTCTTTACTTTCTCAGCAACAGCTTCCAACTTTGACTTACAATCAGAATCAGCCAAAATGCAGACATCATCTTGGTCAAAATGGTTTCTACACGCCAAGAGTATCGCAGAACTCTGATATAATTAACTTTCATATATCGTCAGAGAGGCATACTGTGCACATGTATGAGCTGCTGCGAAGTGTCAACTCATATAATGTGATTTAGTAAAATACAAATCAGAGATCAAATTATTTGAAGCCTTCACCAAGAACTTTGTGCTTATGACCACGCTCAACCAAACATAACATTAGCTGATCTACCTTCTCAATTTTTTCTTCTAGAACCAGTCTCTTGCTTACTATTGGCATGAGTATATTATATTAGACGATAATGACAAAGAGTTGTAGATAAGTCTTACGTTATGTTTAGATATACTCATCGTGTGTTGATGATAAGGCCAAATGGTCGGCTATGTGATTGTATAAATACCTTGGTATGGTCATTCTAATAAGACAAGTACTTTCGATATCTAAATCTACATGGTATCAGAGCAGAGATCCTTAAAACTCTGACTAAATTTTATAAAATTTGTGTGTTACTTGCATTGAAAGTAACAAAACATGACATATTCACTAGTTGTGAAGAAGGATGAGTCGATTACAAACTCACCTTATGCTTTGTATGGTTCCGACAATCCCGGAGCCGTGATAACCTCTGTTCTATTGAATGGAGAAAATTACAATGAATGGTCATCGGAGATGTTGAATGCACTTCAGGCCAAAAGAAAATTGGGTTTCATCAAGGGAACTTTGAAGAAGCCAGAAGAAGGCGCCGACTTGGAGAACTGGTTGACGGTGAACTCTATGTTGGTCGGATTGATCCGAGTTTCCATAGAACCGAAGGTGCGATCAACCGTAACCTACATTACATACGCACATCAACTTTGGGAAGACCTAAAACAACGGTTCTCTGTGGGGAATATTGTACGTATTCATCAAATAAAAGCACAACTTGCCTCATGTCGACAAGAAGGGCAGTCAGTGTAGATTACTTCGGAAAATTATCTGCGCTTTGGGAAGAGTTGCAGGTGTATCAACCTGTTCATGTATTCTCATGCGGAGCAGCTGCGGCGATAGCCAAAGAAAGGGAACAGGAGAAAATTCATCAGTTCATGATGGGACTCGATGATTCGCGTTTTGGTTCCATGTGCACCAACGTAATTGGACTTGATCCCTTACCTTCTCTTGGAGAAATTTATAACAAGATGATACGCGAAGAACAAAGACTTGCAGCTACACGAGCTAGTGACCTGCAGCAAGAAGCAGTCGGTTTTGTGGCTAGACAAAATCCATCGTTAACTTCTCTCAAAAGCGAGTCTCTAAGCAAAGTGGAAAATACGATTTTGAGATCTCGAATGTTGTGCTCTCACTGTGGCAGGACAGGACATGAGAAACGGGATTGCTGGCAGCTGGTAAGGTATCCCGAATGGTACACTGAGCGCAGTGGTGGTCGTGGACAAAGCAACAATTCCAGAGGCAGAGGAGGTCGTAGTGCTGGAGGTCGTTGGTCGTGGTCAAGGTCAAGCAACCAATGCTAACGCAACCAATGCTCACGCAACCAGCTCAAATTCTTCCTCGTTCTTGGAGTTCACACCTGATCAGCTACGAGCACTCAGTCAAATGCTTCAATAAAAGGCGAATAATCCTACTTCTGATAAGCTCCCTGGTAAGAAACATGATGGTGATGTAATCCTCGACACAGGGGCATCTCACCACATGACTGGGGACCGATCCCTCTTAACTGATATAGAGGTTATATCGCCCTATTCCGTAGCGTTTGCAGATGGAAACAGAACACTTGCTGTTCATATGGGAGTTTTGCGCTTGTCTGCAAAACTTATTCTGCATAAAGTCTTATACGTACTAGACTTAAATTGCACTCTTATCTCTGTTGCAAAACTTTTACAGCAAACAAACTGTCTGGCTTTGTTTACTGACACAATTTGTGTAATACATGACCGTTTTTCGAGAACTTTGATTGGAGCCGGTGAGGAGCGTGATGGTGTGTATTACTTTACGGATATCGTTTCAGCAAAGAGTCATCGAGCTTCTCTTAATTCTGATCAAGTTCTGTGGCATCGGCGTTTGGGACATCCGTCATTTACTGCGCTTTCAGATTTGTCTTTTATTTCTTCTAAATCAGCTGGCTCCAGTCCTTGTGACACTTGTTTTAGAGCTAAGCAAACTCGTGAGGTTTTTTATGACAGTATGAATAAAACAACTGATTGTTTTCACTCATTCATGTTGACGTATGGGGCCCATACAAAATAGCTTCATCGTGTGGTGCAGTATATTTTTTAACCATTGTGGATGATTTTTCGCGAGCAGTCTGGACGCATCTTCTCTTAGAAAAATCAGAAGTCCAACACGTTCTCAAAAGATTCATTACATACGCAGACAAAAAATTTCAGAAACCGGTGCGTATGATCCGAAGTGATAACGGAACTGAGTTTATGGTGCTTTCTTCATTCTTTAAAGACCTTGGGATCGTACATCAAACCTCCTGCGTTGGGACACCGCAACAAAATGGTAGAGTAGAGAGGAAACACAGACACATACTAAATGTCTCTCGTGCTCTTATGTTCCAAGCAAGTTTTCCTATTAAGTTTTGGGGTGAAGCGGTTTTGACTGCAGCTCATTTGATCAATCGTACACCTACAGCTATCCTAAATGGGCGTTCACCTTACGAAGTCCTTCATGGCGTCAAACCAGATTACAGAACTCTCCGGGTGTTTGGTTCTGCGTGCTACACTCACATGACATCTCGAAACAAAGATAAATTTGTCCAGCGGAGTAGAATGTGTGTGTTTCTGGGATATCCGTTTGGGAAGAAAGGTTGGAAGGTTTATGATATCGAACGTAATGAGTTCTTGGTCTCTCGCGATGTAATTTTTCAAGAAGACATTTTCCCGTTTGCAGAGCCCAAACTAACTCCATCTCTTAGGCCAAATCCAGTTCCAACTGATGATGAATGGTTACTCATGCCGTCCACTGACAGGGGGAGCAACACTATCACTTCTCCGGTGAACTCTGCAAACGAAACAGAGAATCCTACTGAGACAGAAGCAGAGTATGCTACTGAGCTAGTACAACCCAACGGAAGTAGTCAACCTGAAACATGTCCATCGTCGGCTTCAATTCTCGAGCAACAACAAGCTAAACCTGTTTCTGCTCCACCTCCTGAACATGTCACTGATGCACCACCTCTTGGTAGGGGCTTACGAGAAAAGACTAAATCGGTTGCGTTACAAGACTACTACCTCTACAATGTCACCATTAGTTCCGATGGTAATACACATCTAACGCCTCTACCGACTACTCCATCCTCGAACGGTTCAGGTAACTCACTTTATCCATTATCTGATTACATCACTGATAGTCAGTTCTCGCCTGTCCATCGTGCTTTCTTGGTCTCTATTACTAGCACTACAGAGCCAAAGAATTTTAAAGAAGCAATGCAGTTGAAAGTTCGGAGAGACTCAGTGGGGAAAGAAATTGTTGCTTGAAGATAACCACACATGGGAAATTTCAGACTTACACCAGGGAAAGAAGCTATCGGCTGCTTATGGATTTTCAAAATCAAATATAACGCAGACGGGACAATTGAACGCCATAAGTCTCGCCTGGTCGTCAACGGAAAGAGTCAAGTGGAGGGAGAAGATTACAACGAGACCTTTGCTCCTGTTGTCAAAATGACTACAGTACGGTCTCTGTTACGATTGGTTGCAGCTAATCATTGGGAAGTTTATCAAATGGATGTTCATAACGCTTTTTCCCACGGTGATCTTGATGAGGAAGTCTATATGAAGTTACCTCCTGGTTTCAGACATACTCATCCCAACAAAGTTTGTAAGCTACGCAAATCTCTTTACGGTTTAAAACAGGCCCCAAGATGTTGGTTCAAGAAACTCTCTGACGCTTTACTTCAGTTTGGTTTCATTCAATCTCGTGAGGATTACTCCTTGTTCTCTATCTCTCGCAAGGGGCATCGAAATCCGAGTCCTTATGTATGTCAATGATTTACTAATTTGTAAGAACAATCCTCACATGCTTCTTCGTTTCAAGGAGTATCTTGGCAGATGCTTTGCCATGAAAGATCTTGGAAAGCTTAAATATTTTCTTGGCATTGAAGTAAGCCGCGGACCTTAGGGTATTTTCCTTTTGCAAATAAAATACTGTCTTGACATTCTTGCTGATACATGCAATCTTGGGTCCAAACCTGCTCTAACACCACTGGAGCAAAATCATAAGTTAGCTGAAGCAAAGGGACCTTTACTTACAGACCCAAAGAAGTATCAAAGACTTATGGGCAGACTAATTTATCTCCTCAACACTCGCCCATATCTATGTTACTCCATTCATATACTTTCACAATTTATGAAGGAGCCACGAGAAGAACACTGGCAGGCAGCTCTTCGTGTTGTTCGGTTCTTGAAAGGAACACCTGGACAAGGGATTCTACTTACTTCTGATCCTGATACTACATTAACTATTTATTGTGATGCATATTGGGGATCATGTCCTTTATCTCGACGGTCTCTTGGTGCCTTCGTTGTGATGCTTGGTGGTTCTCCTATCTCCTGGAAAACAAAGAAACAAAGGACTGTCTCTCATTCCTCAGCCGAAGCTGAATACCAATCAATGGCTACAGCACTTCGTGAGGTCAAATGGGTTCGCGGTCTTCTAAAAGATCTTGGTGCTGAACAAACTAAGCCAACACGTTTTTTCTGTGACAGTAAGGCAGCCATACACATTGCAGCAAATCCAGTTTTCCATGAGCGCACCAAGCATATCGAATCAGATTGTCATTCGGTACGAGATGCAGTTAAGGATGGTACTATCGTCACTCAACACATACGAACAGATTCTCAGATTGCTGATATTCTAACAAAGGCACTTGGACGAGCTTCATTTCAAAATCTAGTATCCAAGTTGGGCATTGTGAATCCACACTCTCCAACTTGAGGGGGAGTATTGGCATGAGTATATTATATTAGACGATAATGACAAAGAGTTGTAGATAAGTCTTACGTTATGTTTAGATATACTCATCGTGTGTTGATGATAAGGCCAAAGGGTCGGCTATGTGATTGTAATAAATACCTTGGTATGGTCATTCTAATAAGACAAGTACTTTCGATATCTAAATCTACACTTACCTTCTCACACTTCTTAACATCAGATTCTCAAAGCTGACAGAGGTTATAACATGTTCAAGAAACCACAACGCTTCGCCAACATATTCGCTCTCCAGAAAAAAACATCACTAGTTGCATAGCAAATAAACAAGTCAGGATTCAAATCCAGCTCTCTGCATGAGAGTAAACACCTTAAACGCGTCTCTAAGCTGAGCTGCCCTGCCCTACTATACGATACCATTACAAGTGAAAACCCTTTAGGGGTACGATGTATACCTCTAAGTTTCATCAGAAGGAGAACTCTTCTAGCTTTCCTTGACACAGTTTAGTTTTACTAAGAACCTCAAGCATGGAGTTAATACACAACATGGTCACTTCTTTCATTAGTCATAGTCTACGAAGAAAGCCGATTAACTCTTAGAATTAACATCAATTAAACAAAGAAAACGAGAAGCTCCTCTTTTCAGGTAACACAAAGCTCACTCGATGGTAGAGCAAAGCAACGGAAAATTGTGATTTTGATACATCCATCCATGGACAGAAATTAGAATGCTTGAGAAGCCTCATATACATTGTTTATTATAATAATCGTTAGAAGTTTAGGCAACAGAGCACCAGTTGTTTAGTGGTAGAATAGTACCTTGCCATGGTAGAGACCCGGGTTCGATGCCTGGCTGGTGAATTACTCTGAGCTGTGAAGAAATGGGTTAGCGATGGTTGGGTCCATCGCAAAATACATCTGCTCCTCAGGTGAAAATATCCCTAAGCCGAGCTCTCTCTTTTTGTTCTTTTTTTTGTTTTATAAAACAAGAGAGTTGAAATCATCAGTTTGGTAATTTAAATGTCTACTCAAAGCGATTGTGATCGACTTATTAGCTCGTCACATAGCCCATATTTTTATGCGTGAGATAAATAACCTTTCCTGGATTTTGCCCGACATATTCTGACAAATCCAATTACATATGTAACATTTTTTTTACAACCTTAGTTCTAGTAGTAACCAATTTTTAAATCACCTGGAAATTAGACTCTTAGTAATTACAAAGAACAAAATTCCCCAAAAAATTATTTTTGTGAAGTGATTTCACACATGTCTTTTCCACAATCATTTCCATTAGGTGGTATGGCGGGATAGAAATAATGACATGACTTATGGTTAAATGTGACATGACAATTACATTTAATATTGAAATCAAGAGAGTTGAAATCATCAGTTTGGTAATTTAAATGTCTACTCAAAGCGATTGTGATCGACTTATTAGCTGGTCACATAGCCAATATTTTTATGCGTGAGATAAATAACCTTTCCTGGATTTTGCCCGACATATTCTGACAAATCCAATTACATATGTAAACATTTTTTTTACAACCTTAGTTCTAGTAGTAACCAATTTTTAAATCACCTGGAAATTAGACTCTTAGTAATTACAAAGAACAAAATTCCCCAAAAAAATTATTTTTGTGAAGTGATTTCATACATGTCTTTTCCACAATCATTTCCATTAGGTGGTATGGCGGGATAGAAATAATGACATGACTTATGGTTAATGTGACATGACAATTACATTTAATATTGATTTCTATTTTGATAAAGTTTTTAGAATATATAAATAATTCATGCAACATCATTAAATAAATATATTCACATCTATATATATATTAAATAATATAATAATCAATATAAATATTTACAAAATTTTGAAATATTATTGAAGTATATTTTTATAATCAAAATTTTATTATTATACAAAATTTCCAAAATTTTCTTCATTTTAAGAAATTTTATAAGCTTTAACTGTTATACCATTTGTTTTCTTTTGATAACTAAAATTATTAGTAATTCTGTTTACTTTTATTTTTGATAATTATAAAAAATTATTTCAATTTTTTAAACAAAATTATACAAATTTACTCAATATATATATCTTAACCAAAATAAATAAATTAAAATTTATCTAAGCTTATAATTTTAAATATATACATATCTATTCTTAAACATAAATTAAATAAACAAAAATTTATTCTACTTTATTTTTATGTTTAAGTAAATTAACACTTATATTGAAATATTGGTATGAAAATAATAAAATATATAATATTAAAAATATTTTTATTTTTAAATATAATTTGAATTCAAAAAATATATTGCTGCTAACAAATCTTTCAACAAATTTTTTTTTTAAAAATAAATAAATAAAGAACTTTTGAATTTTTTTTTATAAACCCATTTGCTTCAGATAACTTTTTTACGAGGTGGTAACGTTGTAACCTCTCAAGTGTCATTAAGAATATGAGCTTGGTGCTCATCAGTCACAAAATCTCTCCATGCCTTGTCACGTACAACTTCTTGATAAGATATGGGTTCAACCTCTATTGTAATAGCTGCTAAGAAATCTTTGTGGTTTGGAGAGAAGTAGCGTCAGATGTGTAACTAGCAATGGGATATGAGTGTTACCTGAAACCGTAGTAGAGGCACAATGATTTGAGTCGGATGAGTGAGAGAGATGTGTACTATTTGTGTGACCAGAGTGCGTGACATAGTTCTTGAGAAACACTGAGGGTTGACGGTGACAATGTCCTTGAAAAAGAGTTCAAGGAGACCTTGAGATACAGGCTTGTGAGGCTATGGGTTTAATGGTTGAGTGGGTGGAGGAGAAGAAGGTATGGGAAGATCAGTTGCCGTAGTGGGTTGAATAGTAGAGCGTAGAGCTATAGTATTAGTAGGTTCGATAGTAGAAACTAGAGCTGGAGGAGTTGAAGTTGATTTGACGATTGTCGGAGTCAACTGAGATGTATAGTATTACTAGTAGTGTCCAATACAGATCCATGCAAAGCTTATGATGGTGCTGTAACAAGAATGACATTGTTCACATGAGTAACTTCATCAATAGGAGGTATATCGTCATTGTATACAAATTCAAGTTGAGGTTGGTGATTTGAATCACGAGAAAGACCAGGAAACTCTTCTACGAGAAAGATAACATCATGGCTCATAAAAAATTCGTAGGTTTTGAAGACCATAGAGATTCCAAGCCTTCTTCCCGTATTGATATCCTAAAAATAGGTATTTACGGCTTCAATCTCCGAACTTGTCTTTGTCACGATGTCGATGATGGGCATATCATAAACTTCCAAACACTCGGAGAGTACCATATGAAGGAGATAAACCATGTAATACCTCATAGGGAGACTTGTAATTCAATACTTGAGTAAGAGTCTTATTGATTAAGTATGGAGTCGTTAATATGCTCTCGCCCCAGAAGGTAGTAGGAATATGAGATTGAAACAAACATGCATGAGCAACATTCAAAATATGACAGTGCTTGCGTTCAACACAACCATTCTGCTGAGGAGTGTCAACGCATGATGTTTGGTGCAGAATTCCATGTTGGCGAAAGTAAGATTTCAGTGCCATAAACACAATTCCGTTATCTGTTCGAATGATTTGTACATACCGTCTAAATTGTTTAGTACTCATGGAGCATAAATTTTTGAGTAATATTGCAACTTCCAATTTTTCGAGCATCAGATGTATCCAAACTGCTTGAACGAAGTCATCAACGATGGTTAAGAAATAAACTGCTCCACATGAAGAAGGAGTTATGTAAGGACCACATACATCGCAATAAACTAAAGCAAAAGGTTCAAACACTTTACTAAAACTCTCATGAAAAAACTTAAGCGTTTGTTTTGCGCAAAAGCATACATCACATGAATGTGTGTGTTTGAAATCAAACTTAAAATTATCTAAGGAAGATAACACTTTGTCTGAAGAAGAAGGAGTTTTAGCCTGTCCAGTCTTGTTAGGCACGTGCCACTGTTACACCCATAAAATAATACACACCCTCTCATTCCTCACCGGCACTAATCAGAGTCTTCGTAAAATGGTCCTGCAAAACACAAAGTGTATCAGTGAAGATCGCGATGCAGTCGGTTTATTTAAGAAGCATAGAAACTGAGATGATTGTGCAATTGAAGTAAGGGACGTAGAGAATGTCTATAAGAAAGTAATTGGAGCTCAAATGTAACATTCTTTTTTTGTTGCACGAGAAGCTTGTCTGTTTGGAAACGTTACAGAAGAAGGAATAATGTCATGGACATCTCTTAGTAAGGATAAATCACCATCATGTGATGAGAAGCTCATAAATCAAGTATAACAACATTAAGAGTAGTTTTTACCAGTCATGCGATCTGTAGAAAGTTGTGTTTGCTGATTTTGTAGAAGAGTGATTAGAGGTGAGATTTGATCGGATGGTAACATGTTTCCAGTGTTCATTCTTGATGTGGTACGAGAGGCATTGGTTCGCTCGCGTCCATGGCGCGACCACCACCACGGCCTCGTTGACTAGTTGTAGAAGATTGTCATGTTCTTTGTTGTTGATCGTTGAACTAGTCAGGATAACCGTGTAGAAGAAAGCACTATGAAGCTTAAATGACTCTTTTGGTAGCAGTGATTACAAAACTGAATGGGATCACGACTTCAGAACATATTAGCAGCAGCAACACTCGGAGATGAAGTGGATTGTATTGGTGATTCTGTTTTAGCAGAGAATCCAATGAGATTTTTTTTTAGCTCAGTGGTGCGCATGGTGTGAAGGTGTTGTTCTGATCAAGTCACCCGAGAGTAGAAAATATTCAAGTCTGGTAGTGATTCTTTTTCGATGATTTGAGGTCGAATAGAAGAGAACCGCGGCTCATCAAATCCAAACATGAATTTATGTACTTTTGCGTCTTCCTTTTCTTTTTCAATTACCGGAGAGGTATCACAAGTACAAGACTGAGTTGGTAAGAAACTTTGCAACTCCTTCCAATGCATGGATAAGCGGCCATAGTAGTCGAGTACTGTTTGTCTGTTTTGCTTACAGTTGGTAATCTCATCTTGTATAAGATGCTTGCGGACTCCGTTTTTGATGGAGAAAATGTGTTTGATTGACTCCCATAGTTGGTATGCGTCTGGGGAGTGACTCACGATAGAACGTACTTGTGAATGGATAAAGGTCCGTATCCAACCAAAATCATCGAGTTAGTTGCAGTCCAAAGAGATAGATTAGGATTTATGGATGGTTGTTGAATCGTTTCATCAATATGTTAGATAATTTCAAGTTTGTAGAAACTTAACATAAGTGTTTAATATGTTAAGAGATAAATACAATAAAGAAATTTAGATTAGGAAAATGAAGTTTTGTATTTAGGGTAGATTTGTGTTTCCATATCCCACAAGGAAATTGTTGTTCCGTAAGAAGTCTAAAAAAAACATTGAGAGTTTAAGTTTTTGAAAAGTTTCTAAAACAATAAGAAAAATTATTTTTATAATTCTTATGTTTTTATGACAATAAAAACAATCTTTTGTTTCGTTTGAAGAGAATTCCAGAATACTGTAATTTATTTTGAGTAATTTATCTCCTTTAAGAATGATATGTGTAATTAAAAAGCCAGAGGGATGACGAGAATAAGGCGTTTTCAGAATCGTAAAAGGAGATGTAGAAGAAGTAGAACTTGTAGCTGCCATGATCGAAATTATCAATCACGTGTAGGCGAGAAAAAATTTTGGAAGTTGTTTTAAGTTTAAAAGATCGTTAGTGCTCTGATATAATGATTTAGAGAACTGATGTTTGTATTCATTCACGTAGAGAATATATATACAAGTGGTTAAGCTTAAGCTAAAGAAAAATAGAAAATAAGTAGATAACTATAAATAACTTATCGTCATTATCCTAATGTATTCCATATCATTCTCTATATATTCATATAAGAAAAAGACCAAGAGATCTTTATAATTACAGTATTACGACAAAATACATAAAACGAGAGCTATTATATAATTTTTTGTAAGTTATAAAAAGGGATTTAGCTAGTAATTAAACTAAGAGGATCAATGCTAAAATGAATAACTTGAGTGGTTTACTTTCTACTTCTAGTAGTTTAACGAACCCCCCAACGGATGCAATACCGTTACCAAGGTTCCTCGGGTCCGACCGGTTCCCAAAGTCATCGTTGGTCGGGACCTTATCGATGCTGTTTGAGGATGGAGCTGAGTTGAGAAGCTCAAGACCTCTTTTCTCCATTTGCTGCACTTCTTGTGGTGACAGTATCTTGATGCACCACACGCTGCTCACAAACTCCCTGTGGTCAATGAAAGTAACCACAAACATCATGATTCATGATGATGATGAGAAAAGTGGATATGATGGAAAGTAACTTACGGCCAAGGATCATCGCCGAGGTGAAGAACATCGTTCTCTCGGTCGACAAATACAAGCTGCCAGCCTGATCGTACAGGGTCTTCTAATTGGCCTTCGAGGCCAAACATGCGAGCAAGCTCACTTCGCAGCTCGTGGTAGCTGCTAAACTTTGATATATCCAATGATCTTCCAAAGGACCCTGACTTGTACACCTGCAAAAAACATTTGCATTAGATCATCACTAGTTACGTGCAAAACAAGAAACACACTAAACACTTTACCTTTACAAAGGTATTAGATTGTTGGTTCTCAGAACCGAGGTTTTCTGAGGATTGTAGAAAACCTGATTCAGCTATACAACTAGAAGGTGTCGTCATTGCAAGATTACCATCGTTGTTGAAGCTAGATGATGTGAAGGGTAGAGTTGTGGAGTCGCCACCTTCAATGCCAATGCTTCTAAGGTTTGGCATCAAAAGGGAAGATGAATCTATGTTGACTCCAAACAGAAGGTGGCTGTGAGGGTCTGTGGCGCTTCCTTCTTGCTCGGTTATACCAAGAAGTAACTGATTCTTATCGTTCCTGTGTTAACAACAAAAGACATAAGCCACTTCCGAGATTCAAAAGTGTCAGCAAAAGAAACCAATATCTGAAGGAGTGGTTCTAACCAGATGAAAAGAACCGAGTCACCAGCTACAAGCCTTTTAGCACTCACAAATACGCTCCAACCCGTCGTAAAAAGGTGTCTCTTGGGTTGGCCTGAAAAGAGAGTAACAAATGTAAGTCAATATAACCTCTTTCTTCTTCTTCTTCAGTTAGAACTACATGAACTGGATGGTCAAGAAGAAAGCTAACCTCGGAAAATATGCCTGAACTTCCATTCGTTATCATGCAGATCCCTTGCCATCAACTCTTGAGCTGGAGGCTGCTGGGTGTAATCCTGAACAGCACACAGAAAATCATCTGGTTAAAAACAAGGAAATAGCTAAGTTAAAGACTTCAGATTAAGGACAAGAAGAATCACCAAGGGAGGAAAAACTTTCTCAGCAGCACGGCGAGGTACAGAGAAGCCTCCATGAGTGCTGGTATCACTAGCAGTAAGAGTTTTACAGAAATAGTTTGTAGGCTGTCTACTCGGGACACCTAACTCTGCCGGAAAGGTATGGATCTTTTTGTTCTTGCTACAAGAAAACAGTTCATAACACAGACAAATCCGAATACACAAACTGTGGATTTCCAACAGGTCAAAAGTCTAATACCACATTCAATGGTTGCAAAGTCATCTGTGCATAAACTTCATCAGTCTCCACATCAGCCTGAAATTCAAAACAAACATGTTGTTAATTAACACACAACATAATAAACACACACTCTGGGAGAAGCTTCTCACATGCATTGTGACATTGTGAAGCTGACAGATAAGCTGAGGATGCAAGCTTGTGTAGTTTGGTGTATGAGCATCCACTTCTTTATTGGTTGAAGCAGCTACCTGAAAAAAAAGCACAAACATTCTCTCAGAAGCTTTAGTAATCTGTAAATAAAAGAAAAACATTTTAATTCCAAGGGAAGGAGACAAGAGAAGAACCTGGTCACTATGACCTTGAGGGAAATAGACAACTCTGCTTCCAAGAGGAGGTAGTGAGACAAGAGGACCAGCACAAGCATGCCAAAGCTCAGAATTTAGAACTCTTTTCTCTCCTTTAACACACACACACAAGTTATTGTTTCCTATATTTGCAAGTATATCAACCAATAGAAAGAGAATAGTTACCTTCATGAGGTTGAGGATTAAACCCAGTAGCTGGAGACAGTCTCATCTTTCTTTCTTTCTTGAAAAGGAAACAACAAGAACAGAAAGTTTCTTCAAAGAAACCAAGATGCTCAATGTAATTTATGACTAGGAGAGACACCAAAAGCACAACTTTTTAAAAAATAAACTGTTTTCTCCACCTCACAGACACAACAGAACGGAACACACATGAACCAAAACTAGCCAAATAAGGTCGCAATCTTGGTCTCGCCGACCTCAAAGCCGCTTCTCCGAATCTTCAGCTCCTTCATTACTTGTAAATTATCTCACTGATAACTCCCATTAAAATAGTACTATACATATTAATTTCCAAATATAACTACACGACTGTTTATATTAATACATGTCACATCAAAATCATGCTTAATTGATTTTAGAAAATTTAATGGGACCAAACTGTAATTAATTAGAAATCAAATTTAAAACCAAAAACTAAGTTTTTAAAAAATTAATTGTGTACATTAAATTTTGATTGAGTAAAAATTAAAGAAATAGTTGTCAAAAGTAATATATACATATAATTGAAATTCAATATATATTTAATATGTATGAAAACTTTAAAAATATGAAGACAATAACTTGATATAATCGATCATATTAATTTTCAATATAAATATTCTAAGGAATTCATCTTTTGGGGTTTTAAATTGAAAATAAATTTTGGTAGACGGATTATAATATATTAATAAGGTGAATTATTTTAGAAGTTAAATAAAATGAATGCTACGTAAATTTAATATCATAATATATCAAGATTATGTTGACATATTATTTACAAAAAGAAATGTTGATGTTGACAAAAAAAATCAGATATACATACATATATACAGATAACAAATACATAGTTTTTTTTATGTAAACATCATGTTATTTTAGTAATCTATAGGTAAGATTATAAATTTGGTATTCGTAAACAATGTGTCAAATTACGGTAACATATTAAAAGAAAATTATAAAGCTTATGTATGTTATATCATTCTAATTATTGATATGAGTAATATATTTGTAAATGATATTTATAGTTTTATGATGTTAATTGTAAGTGTTATGAGACATATCATTTTTCTTCTTCTTTTATTTCTAAAATAATTTATCTTGTTAATATATTTACAATCCTTTAACCAAAATTTATTTCCAATTTAAAACCCCAAATATGAATTTCTTAAAATGTTTATATTAGAAATTAATATAATCGATTATATCAAAGTTATTATTTTCATATTTTTAATTTTTTATAAATATTAAAATATATTAAATTCAATATAAATATCTTATTTTTGTTGTCAACTATTTTCTATAATTTTTACCCAATCAAAATTTAATATACACAATTAATTTTTCTAAAACTTATTTTTTCTTTTAAATTTGATATTCTGATTAATTACAATATAACCCCATAAACTTTTTATAAATCAATTAAATCTAATTTTGATGTTCCCACCATATAATCATTTACTTCGTATATGTAGCATGTATTAACATAAACATCGTGTACTTGTTAACATATTCTGAAACATTGGATAATTTCCACAATAATAGGGTAAATATTTTGTGTAGCTGACAAATTTTTTTCCCATTTTTAAATCAACTTGTTGTTCCAAAAAAGTACAGATTAAATTAATTTATTACCCTTACTTCGGTTTTTATTACAGTTGGGGTTCGTGCCTTTTTATTGTATATTGCTCCTCCCGAAATTCGAAACTTCGTTGCCTATACCTTCCTTTTTCTGTCGACATGAATCATTTTATAATTTATACATTGGGTTAACTTGATGAATGACTGACTATATTGGAATAAGTATTAGATTCCTACTAACAAGTTAGAGTGAGATAGGAAGAGAAAACAGAGAGATGTAGTTTTTTTTTTGCTGTCAAACTGATTGTGTTATTAATATCCATATATAAGAGTTTTTACATGAGAGAGAAATGGACTACATGACCAAGATACAGTGTAAGATGATTTGTAATTCTAGTTGTATTAGCAAGATTATTTGCCACTTGATTACACGATCTGTTTATATGTCTAAACTGGTATTGCCTATCTTCTATCAGTTTCATGATATCATCGTAGTGTTGTTAGATTTGACCATGAGTCGAAGAAGAGTAGTGACGAGGACTGGAAGATGCGTTAGCCAGACTTTTGTAAAGGTTAAAGAGTCCCCTAGGAAGATTACCTTTTGTAGGATAATTTATTTATTTGCAGCAGAGCTTCCTTTAAGGCTAGTGTCTCTACTTCCAGTACTGTATTTGTTGGTTCAATAGCAGCTCCTTGTATAACTGGTCTACGTAAGAAGTCTTGTAGGATTCCAACGTATACCTACTTTATTATTTCCATCAATCCAAGAACCATCAGTATAGCAGTAGTATTGATCCTCTGTAGGAGTTAAGGATTGAGCATAGCTTTGATTCTCAGTAAGAGGATGTTGAGGAATCTTATCCTTTTGTCAAGAGTACGATGTTGCTTCTATCCAAAGCCGATGAACCATGAAAGCTTTATGAATAATATCAGGGATGGACCATCTTTTTCCATTATATATGAGCTCATTCCTAGCTTTCCAGATTCTCCATCCAACAAAAGGATATGTGGGAGTCGGCTCTTTATATTTGATGTTAGGAATTGTAAATAATCCACAAGTAAGTAAGACTGTGTTTGCTGACCTGATGGAAGGTCCACTCCTGCTAGTTCCCATATCTCCTTGGCCACTCTACATATAAAAAGTAAGTGAACTAGAGATTCAGTAGATTCACCACAAAGAACACAATCATTAGGAGTTTTTAAATGTTTGCGTTGTAGTCTCTTCAACGGGAAGTATCTTGTGCAACACTTTCCACCAGAAATGTTGGATTTTTGGAGGAATAGAAAGCTGCCAAATCTTCTTCCAGGTTTGTTGTTGAGGATTGTTATTTACAGACTGACTTTTCTCTTTCATGAGTTGATGATATCCAGATTTAACGGAATATTTGCCAGTCTTTGGTGAATATCCAAACCGGTGAGTCCTTAGAAGGAAACATACTGGGATGAAATAGAGAGAGGTAGTGATATAGTTATTTGTTGAAATATAATTTTTTTTTTCAAGGGTCAAATTTCTTTTATACATTTTTCATTGAGAAATATCCTAAAATAATTTTAAAAGTTGTTGTCAGAAAAAAATAATTAAAATAAATTTTATTAAAAGGTGTAAATGTACACTTATATTCTAGGGTTAACTAATCTAGATTTAAAGTTTAAAGTTATGAGGTAGGTTTATGAGATGAGGTTTAAAATTTGAAAAAAAAATATATATATTAAAAATTTAAAATAAAAGGACTATTTCGAATTTTTTTAAGGTTATTTTGGTAACAAAACTTTAAAAGATTATTTGAGAGAATTGTCTTTTTCATAAAAAATATTTTTATTTCTTTTTTTATACATCCAATCCTCACCTATTGTGTAGAGGTGGTCATAGCGAATAATACCACAATTTTTAATACTTACTAGGGGTTAATCTATGTTACCCGCGAAACTATTTTGATTTTCAAACGTTAACTATATAAATATTCTTATATTGTGTATTTATTTATTAATTATTTTTTCTTATATTATAATTTAATTATTCTAATCTTTTGCTTTATATCAAATCCTAATATTATATAAATGTTTAATGTAATATTTGTATTTATTATATTGTATATTTATTATACATTTTTCAAACAGATGCGTAATGTATTTTTCTATTTCTTATATTATATATTTATTTATATTTATTTTCTTCTATTGTATATCTACATAGTAAATTGTGGTTGATTGTGTAGCCTTAGCTTTGCTTGCATGCTAGGGCTAGATTGATTGTTATTTTGGGTTGTATGGGTTAGTTTATAGATTGTGGGTAAGAGGCCCCCAGCTCACTGAGTAACATTAGGTTACTCACCCAACTCTTGTTATTTTTGCAGGTCGCTTTAGTAAGGATGATCGAATAGCTTGGTGTTAGACGTTAGGACCGCCGATGTAAATTTTCATGTTTTTGTAAACGGTATTTTGATTTGTGTTGAGTTGACTCGATTTGGCATTATGTCGGGCACAGTCTTGAAATATTCAATGTATGAATATTTCTTTGAATCAATAAAGTCTTTGGTTTTATATGCGCATCATGAGTACTATGATATTTGGACTAGTCCAATCTAAACACAACGTTGGGTCTTGGTACGGGTTTGAAAAGACTTAGGCCTTGATCTAATGGAACCGTTAACTCTTGGTACGGGTTGCAAAGCCTTAAGGTTGATTTAGCGGGACGAGTTAGTGGATGAACTGGTCTAGGTCACAAAGTAAGTTCTATGACTCTGACCGGATTGTTCCTAGCCCGTCATATAGCGTTTCCGGACCATGGTGTTGGGTTGGACAGCCAGTCATGTTCTTGGTTGATTGTTGGTTGGCCGCTTGGCTCATCTCTAACCTTGGGTGTTATTTGGTCTATCGGTCATGTTCTTGTTTGATTTTTGGTCGTGGGTCGACCATATGTCTAGGACGGTCTGGGGTTGTTACAATCACTGATACTAAAATTAAAGATTTTGTGTTTTCGATCGATCCAGAAAAATCATCTAGACCTGATGGGATGACAAGCCTATTCTGTCAACGCTTTTTGGAACATAATTGGTAAGTAATGTCACCAACATGATAAGAGAATTCTTTGAAAACCGGGGAACTCGATGGAAGAATAAATGAGAACCAACATCTCTCTTATTCCCAAGACTGAAAGACCAGTAACTATGGTTGAGTTTCGGCCGATAAGTTTATGTAATGTAAGCTACAATATCATCTCCAAGATTTTGACAACTCGACTGAAGATCCTGCCACATCTGATATCTGAAACACAATCAGCCTTTGTGGCTCCACGGATAATAACCGATATATCTTAGTCGCCCAAGAGATGTTCCATGCCCTTCGGAAAAATCAGAGCTGTAAATAAAAGTACATGGCGATCAAGACGAACATAAGCAAAGCCTTTGGTAAAGTTGAGTGGGAATTTCTCAGAGCTTTAATGGAAAAATGGGTTTTCAATGAAAGATGGATTCATTTAATTATGAAGTGTGTTTCCTCGGTATCTTACTGAGTCTTGATAAATGGAGATGCAAAGGGCCAAACATTACTCCTTCTCGGGACTCCAGCAGGGCGATCCACTATCGCCGTTTACTGAAGTTTTAATTTAAAAGATCGAGAGAAGCAGAGAGTTTGAAGAAATTTTTCGGCCTGAGATCGCAAGATCTATGCCAGGAAGTTTCTTATCTACTTTTTGCTAATGACAGCCCTCTCTTTTGCAAAGTGTAGCTGAATCAGTGTCAAGAGTTAATGAGAATTATCGACATTCATGGGAAAGCCTCATGACAACAAACTAAATAAAGAAAATCTTCAGTTCTGTTTGTATCTAAGGGTCATAACGTTCTCAAAACAAGACTTGAAAGGTTAACTAGTATTAGTAAGGAAGGTGGTATGAAAATGTATCTTGGAATGCCCGAGAAGATCGGTTGGTTCCAAAAAACAAAGTGTTTGCTTACGTCAGGATAGACTGAAGGGGAGAGTTAACACTTGGGAAGCTAAACTGCTATCCAAAGGAGGCAATGAGGGTGCAAATTAAATCAGTAGCACAAGCGGTCCCACATATTACAATGTCATGTTTCCTCTTACCACAAGAGACTAATAAAAACTTAACAGGTGCAGTCTCGAGATTTTGGTGGAGTACCAAGGATAATAATAGAGGACTACACTGGGTTGCATGAGATAAAATATGTGTCTCTCAGGAAGAAGGAGGCTTAGGATTCAGAGACTTCATGACTTCAATCTCGCTCTGATTGCAAAACAGGTCGAGAGGCTGCTCGTATACCAGAATCATTACTAGCAAGAGTACTGTGAGGTCGCTGCTATAGGAATTGGAACCCTTTGGTGGTCGGGAAAGCGATAAACCCCATTGTTTGGGTGGACCAGCATCTGAACTGCTCGCCCGAGTTAAGTGAGGGCCTTCTACGCATTGTTGGACAGGAGAGGATACTAAGGTTTGGGAGGATACTGGATTCCCCCGTGAACAAGCCCGACCTGCGAAACCAATGGATGAAGGATTCGACAGGGACCTTCGGGTTCATTCATCTTATTATTCATGAGACAAATGCTGGAATGAACCTTTGATCAAAGAGCTAGGGGCAGAAGAGGATGTTCCCAAAAATCATGGAAATTCAACCAAGTCGCCTAGGAAGGAAATGATGGATATATCTGGAAACATACGAAGGTAAAAGCTGTTCGAGTGGTTGAGGAAACCTAATGTAACGGTGTGGAAGTTGAAAACATCTAGGAAAATAAAGCACTTTATATGGCAAGCACTCTCTAGTTTTGTTACTATGGCATGTCGTTTGTGTGATGGTCATTGTGAGACTGACAGATCATGTCTCCGATGTGGTGCAGAAGAAGAGAGGATAAATCATTTAATTTTCGAGTGTCCCCCTGCACTTTAAATTTGGGGTGTTATCAGATATTCCAACTACTTTCCGTGTAAGGCCTTATTCAAGAACCTAGACCATTTGCTGTGAGAGAGCAACGAAACAAAGTGTACCAAAGGAAACTCTTGAGAACTTTCTCTGGCTTCTCTAGTACATACGGAAGGGCATAATAATAACAAGCTCTTCAATGGAAACTACACATCCCGTTGGACACGATGCAACTTGCGATTGTAGAAGCCCAAAATTGGAAGACGGCTCAGATTATCCCACAGCAGAGGAAGCCGCCATATATGAAGGAGACTGATGCAACACGGAGCGAGGAACTACATCTGATAAGAAACTGGCTATGATGTCAAGTAGACGAATCGTGGACACATGGAGGAAGAATAACAGGGCTGGGGTTTGTGCTGCTGCCATGATGATCAAAAGATCCTCGTCGGCTGAGAACAATAGTAACACCTTGTCACCTTACATGCTGAGGCAAGGGGACTTACCTGGGCTATGGAGATGATGAAGGAGCAAGGTTAACGTTCATTGCATTTCGAAACTGATTGCTTACAACTACTGAAACTGATATAAAATGGTGGAAGAATGGCCATGCATGATGGTAGAACTAGAAGAAATCTGGATACTTTCTAACATGTTTGAGCGCTTCTCTACATCCTTTCTACCGCGTGGTATGAACCAACGTGCAGACTGTCTTGCAAAAGGAGCTCGTACGTCGATCTGCTTCCTTTGTTTATGTTAGTGTTGAGACTCCTATTTGGCCCCTTGGAGTGATAGAGTAATAAAGTTTGTCTTTGATGCCAAAAAAAAAAGTGATCACAGAAACACAAAGATCAAGTAGGAACTATGGAGGCATGCAAGAACACTATCATTCTTATATATTCTGTTTTTGTTTTGAAATAATTAGCTTAAAAGGCTCAGAGAAAAGAATAAAGATAAAAGATCCGAAACAAATAAGTTCTAAGTGTTTTACAACTTTCTCTGTTTCTCTTTCTTTGTGGATTGATTGATTAGATAAAAATGCTTGGATAAAAGACTCTTCATAGTTATGTCTCAAATGAAACTTTGAAAGTCTCTATTAAGAAAAACTGTCACATTCAGACACCACTTTGATAGAGAAGTACTAGAATCTTGATAATCATGTCAGTAGGTGTAGCTATATAAGCACATGCGTTGGTGGCTCGAGTTAAGAGATCATTCGTGACCCCATTATATCTCATCTCATTAGTATAGCCATTAACACATGTCTTTTGGCTGCAATCTCTCATCCCACAGTATACTTTCAAGGTTTATTTGATATCTAACCAAATTTGGAAGTAAAATTAAGTAGATAGCAATGATTTTGACAAAATGAAAAATCTAACATTTACATCTAAAGTATGCGGTTATACCATTCTCACTCTTAATTACCCGGTAAATAGATAGATGACGTATCACAAATAATATATGGTGAGGAGTGACTGTAAACTATTCCATATGAAAGAAAAAAGAGACACCTATGGTTAAACATTTATTAACCACATATATATGTCATATCGCCGAAGTAGTATAAAACTCAAGTCACACCCACAATCCTTAAATACTAAACATTACCGCCCTCCCTTACCCAACTCCAACCTTTAAATATTAAACTCTAAATCCTAATCATTAAAACTAAACCTAAATATAAATTATAATATATAGTTATAATATTTTACATAAAAATAAATCTTAAATAATATATAACATTTTTTAATATTAAACTATACTATATAAAAATGAAAAGTAGAATAGACCTTGTGAAATTATTTGTGTGAATCTTATTAACGAAATGATAAAAATGATTTTGTAAATCACTTGTGTCGGGGTGGTTAACGCATAAACCAATATTCATATTGCTGATACAAGTTCAAATTATAATACATGTTTATTCATTGTAAAAACAACATTTTATTCATTAAAACTTCATATTGCTGAATATAGTATAGTCAACGAGTCAACAGTTAAACACCTACTGTTACTATTATATCACATAAATGTCATCCACGGTAACACATTTTTTTACCGCTTACATATGTACCAGAAGTGTTCTATATATATCATCGAAATAGTATAGGACTCCAACCACACTCACAACCTTAAATACTAAACCCTACCCCAAATCGTATGATAAACAAATCGTATTGATCTTTGTAAGATTTGTCCACCATCTACATGAAATGAATTTTATATTATAAGCAATCACAAAATGACAAAAAAAGTATCAAAATCTGAAAATATAGTGGACTATTCTATTTCTTTGAAATATAATAGTCCGGCGAGTTCATCTTGTTCTTTTTCGAGACATGGCAATGTTCTTCTGAGAACAAAACAAAATATGGAAACACGACACTAATCATCATGGTAATAATCAATCATGTAATTTTATTGGTAAAAAAGTGATAAAATAGCCAAGAAAATCATAGGTGATGTAAGAAAACATACATTCGGTGATAAAGATTAATAAAAGTCGAATTTCACTTTCCGGATTGATTCAACTCTAGGTGCAGAGAAATCTGGTTACAGTATCATTGATCAATAAAATTATGAGACTTAAAGAAAATGGAGAAAATATGTTGAATAAGTTAAGTCGGTAGATATAAAGAGTATTGGGTATATAGATACAAAATACGTTGAATATCGCAGTGAATTATTAATGGTTGAACGTTATAGCATGCAATATCCCTACTTTCAATACTTGTTCTTTTTAGTTTCACTTTCTGTAATAGCTGTTATGATTCATGGGCTCTAGTCACAGAGAAAAAGAAGAAAGAGTTTATTATACAATAGTTTCATAACTAGCTAGTAAAGCGAGAGCGTTTGAATGTCTTACAATTAGAGCAGACGCAGGCCGGCTTAGGAGGGTGGCAAAGGGGGCAAGGGTCTAGGGCCCAAAATTTTTAAATTACCATAATTTATATGTTAATTTTTTTTAGCTATTTTGCCAAGGGCCCAAAAATTGTTTGAGCCGGGCCTGAGCAGACGTAACTCTAGTATTAGTAGTAACAGGTGGTACAAAACGATCATATTAACGATAAAGAGACAAACTAGTCACATAACAAGAATATTTAATAACTCAAACAAAAGAATCAAGCTCAGGTTTTGAAGTTTTGATCTATGGAACCTTTCATAACAAAATAGGCTTAATTAGGTGTAGCCTTTTACAAAAACACCCTCCTTGCATCTTCCGGACTGACCTTCTCTAGTGTATTTCTCAAGCTGAGCAAGTGAAATTGATGAGGAAGGAATAGTAAGAACGCACATATGGCAACAAAATAGGAAGAAGACACTGATTTAGATTGCTTCAAGACAAAGAACAAAAAGAGGAAGACTAAACATAGAAATCGGCGAAATAAGGTAAGGAACATACGATGAAGAAGCTAATACTTCACCCACATGTCCACAACCCAAAATCGCCATTAAAGGGCTAAGCAAGCTTTCAGCAGAGAAGACAAGGGAAAAGGGTAAAAGATTCGGTTACCCTAATTTTGTGTTAAAACTTTTTCTGTTTTAAATATAAAATTCTAAAAATATTATATATTATATATTTTAAATAACTGATATTTTAGTTAATTTAAGGGTCAAAATTGTACTAACACTAATTAAAATAGGCAAATCTCTCAAAAATACATTTTAGAATTTTTGTCACAAAATAGATCTCAAAGAAAAAATAATCAAAATGGAGCTTTTTATTTTAAAAATTTTTAGTTTTTTTATAATTTTTAATTTTACTTCCAAACCACGCTCCATACTAAATTTTATGTTTAAATTAACTAACTAAAGGGGTATAAATATATATTTATACCCTTTAGTAAAATCTATTTTGGTCATTTTTCTCCTTAAAGTCTATTTTAAATGACAAGTTTTAGGTGTATCTTGGGTATTCCTCAATTAAAATCCGAATCGCCACAAAAAAATTTCGACAAAATTATATTGTGATAAACTCAAGTTCAAATGTTCTATTTTGCCAGTTCTCTCTACATTTTATTTTTAAAATAAAGAAAAATGAAACAATATTTATTACAATAGTTTACTCATTTAAAAAAAATATTCCAAAATATTCTATTTCCATTTATTAATAGCACATTTAGTCTTTTATTTTACTAATGTTATCCAACTATTTGTTTTAAATAATCCAACACAATTATTATTTAATATAAATAAAATATTATAGGAAAATTTGCTAATATAACCATAAAAATTATAATTCACAAACTACCTATAGCAAAGAGATGGCTATGATACATTATATATTATTGATAAAGTAGACATAAATATCTTTTCATAGACACTTCTCTAACTCTCATCTAATAAAATTACTAATAAATAAAAGAAGAAGCATGGAGGAATGAGATTTACTCAAGTAAAATAAAAATTGACTGGTTAAAATAAAGTGGTTTATAATGATTATTCTTAATAAAGTTGAGTTTGTGTGATATGGGTAAAGTTACAATCAATTTTTTAGGGACCCGAAAATTTTGATCGTCGATGTCCTGCGAAAATAGAAACGAGGATGAACAATTACAATCTCGGTGTACTATTCTATTTATTATGGAAATATAGAATGAAATAAACTTCGCAATAAAATAAGTATGAATATGTACTATTAGTACATATATATTTTGTATTATTAGGAAAACACGGAATATATATATGATTTCACAATAATAGAATGTGTTACTTTTTCACTTCTCCTCCTTTTTTCTTACTCATCTAATTTGAGAGTTTTGTATCCTTTTAACAACAAATACATCTCCGGTTAAGAATAGATGAAAACTTTTTACCAATTCTTGCAAACACTTCAGTATACTATTCTATTTTATGGTCATGGTATAGAATGTTAAAGTATCATTACAAAAAATAACATTCCTTCTTATTATGTATTATATTTGTTGTTATCCCTCACTTATAACATTGACATCACAGCCAACATTGACATCCTCCTCTTCCTACGAACAACATCTCCCTTCTTTTATTTATTATCCAGCATGTAACATTTGACATCACACCACGCCATTAGTCTCTTCCTCCATGTACAAACAACACATCCCCTCTTCTTAGGTATCATTATTTTGGTGTTGTTATCCACTAGTAATATTGGCACACACCTGCTTCTTTCTCGTCGTCAGGTTTTGTAGGACCAACAATATCTCATTCTCTTATATATTATTTTTTTATTATTATTTCACTTGTAATATCGGCATCATCATTCTCTCTCTCTCTCTCTCTCTCTCTCTCTCTCTCTCTCTCTCTCTCTCTCAATATCCTATTCCTATTATATCCTTTTTCTCCTACCGCTTCCGGTGTAGCGGAAGATATAATATCGAGAATTAAACTTCGCGCACTCCCCAAACCATCTTAAACTAAAATCTTTACATATCACCAAAGTTTATTTATGTTAACAAATGTAGTACCATGTCCACCATATTGGGTGTTATTTGTATACTTCACTTTGTTTATATTATGTATCCAACATATGTAGCATAGTATGCTCTATTTCAGTATGTCCAATTTTCAATAGTGGTACATCTTCTACAGTTTTATCTATCCCACGCACTGATGAAAACTTTACAAAAATTTATAACATCAACTATATACTATACAAAAAATCTAGAATGGAAACAATATGTGTAAAGTATTGCAGGCGTGTGTTAACCCCTTTCACTCGCATGTAAGGAGTATATTGTCCAATTGTGAACGAACCTGTCATATCTTCCCACTACTTTATATATGGTATTTCAAATTTATCTCCTTGTTATAGTCATCTGGCCAATTTACCTATTACATAATAATCTACATTATACAGATAAATAAACAACATCACATTTTATAAGAAGGTACCATATTAACAAAAGTGTTTGGAAAATAAAGATGAGTTTATCTATCTTTGATTCTTCTTAATCGAGATAAAGCTCTTAAAATGAATATTTTCATGCTTTTGTATAAACATCTAACTAGAAAGTATTATTAAACGTTAAAATTGATTGGAATATATTAATGTATATAATCTATTTTAGAAATATATAAAATAAATAAAAGTTAAGAGCAATTTATAATTAAAAGTGCATTAAAAGGAAGATGTGAATATTAAAATATATCTTAAATTTGATTTAATATTTTTCATTGATTCATTTGAAGCCAAAATTAAAGTAGGATTAGAAAAATTTCCTTTAAAGTTAAATAAAATAAAATAAAAATTGAAGTAAGTTGGGGATGAATTAATAGAATCAGAATCCTAGTTCAGTAAACCAGATCAAGTAACTCGATCTTGATCAAATTAAATTCTATGGTAAAAGCAGTTCAGCGGTACAGATCATGCGGATCAAGTGGAACAAGTGAAGATTAAGCGGATCATGCAGGAGAGTTGCAGATAAAACATATCATAATTATGAAAGGCAAAAGCAGTTCAAAATGCATATCATAATATATAAATAATAAAATTACACAAATTTTCAAAACACATAATATACAACAATACATAACAAATGTAAAATAATTTAATGAAAAGTATTTTGATTGCCCATAAATTTTGCATTATTATCTCTGATGTTCGTCATATGATCTCCATCAGCCGTATCTGTTGTCTCCATGTTATTTAGATTACTTTCTGAATCTTCATTGTTAATATTTGTGTGTTCAATTTCTTCAAAAAAATCTTCATCAAAAGTAATTTGAACTTCTGATAAGGAATGTGGCTCAAGACAGTACTAGTACAACACAACACAACACAGAACTATAATACTTTTATTGTTTTTTCTAACTACCACATTACACATCATAAAAGTATATTTTTGTTGTTTATAACTGTTTTTTTATCGAAGTATGAAACTAGTAAAGTTGTAACTGACTTTATTTATAATGTGATTAATTAATATATTTTTAGAATTAATTTAAGGGCAAATCTCTCAATAGTACTTTTTGAAGTCACAAAATAGACCTTAAGAGAAAAAATGACAAAATATATTTTTTTTTATATTTTGAAAATTTTATATTTTATTTCCTAACTCACTCCAAACCCCACCCATAACTCTAACCCTAATTTAGATTAGTTACCAGGGTATAAATATATATTTACATCCTTAATAAATCTTTTTTGGTCATTTTTTCTCTTTGAGTGCTAATTTTTTGGGACAAAACTTCTTAGGTTATTTTGGTCTTTATCTCTTAATTTAATTTACTAAAATTTCCTATTGACTAAAAAATTGGTGGAATCATGAATTGGGATCAAAAGTTGGGTGGTAGAAACACATGCATGTCATCTGTTTTTTACACAGATAAAGACAAAAATTCTCTTTGGATAGGTCTCCTGTATATTTTTATAGAAAATAAGAAAATGTTATTGGTGTTTTGCATTACACAAAATACCATATCCAGGACATCTGTCAATGATCTACGTCTCATTCATACTCTAATTCTTCTCTTGTAAATGAAACACACTCTAATTTTCTCTAATCAGTTGGTTAAAGTAGTAAATATATACACAGCTAAGCATTTTAATATGCTACGACAGCTCTATCTGCATACGAGAACAGAAGAGTCTAGGTTGTGTCTTCTTGGTGTTAGGTAATATATATGTTCAGTTTACTTCGTATAACAGTCTCACTTTGATTAGTTAGCAAAATTATAGATATTTTTGATACTCCTTAGTCATGGATAGGAATATTTATGTAAAACACACACACATCTCTTTTGTATATATTGAATAAAAATGGATACGCATATTGGAATGGAGCATCTGACCAACCGGTCCTGACTTAATTAACTGAATATAATCTTTAGTTTGGAGAATCCAAAAGCAGACAATTAAATTTAGCTACTATTCTTTATAATCGGTCTAGATACAACTTGAACAATTCTTTAAATTATATGAGATTTTTATATTTTTCGCTCAGAAATATATATGTGGATGCATATTCGTCGTTTGGTTAACTAAATTTTTTAGATTTTTTTATTAAAAATTGTTTTTATTGGTTTATATACTTTATTTGATTTAAATTTTTATAGGATTTAATAAGCGAAATAAATATATATTACCAATCTAACATACTAAGTATTTAGAAATTTGAAAGTAAATTTGAATCATTTTAATTTTTTAGAGAGTTTCATGACAACATTTATTCTAAATCACATTAGTTATTTGTAGTGGCTGAAGGGTGCATATCAACTTGTTTGAATATAGGATTTAGAATCATGAAACCAAAATAACACATAATTTGTTAATAACTGATTTAAATCTTAAACAATACATTATCATATATCAGTAGAGCACCAATTATCATGTTCCTGCTCATGAATCATATTGCTGTCATCATTCACACGAGCACCAATTTTCAGTTCATGTCTATGCATCACAGTGTGTTTATCAATTCAGTAGAGCATCTTCCTATGGTATGGATCAAACCAACATTGGCCATTTCTTACACAGTGAGTGAAGAAAATCTGATCCATTAGAGGCGGAGCAGTATCTTGTGATATTCCATTCTCTGATCATAGGGTCACACCTTCTTCGCTGCATCAAATATAAAATGGCAAATTGCCACATCATTCAAACTCGTTACAGTGAGTAGTGACATATTCCTCTTTGGAAGCAAACCAGTCTTTAATTCCTACCTAAACATACAACGACATACGCTATGTTCATCATTCAGAGAGCACCAGTTTCCAGTTCCTACTAAGCATGCACATCGTGTTCACTATTTTTGTCAGAGCCGTTGTTTAAATATTAATCATGGTTTATGTAAAGATATCAATTGAACATCATTATCTTGAAAATATAATAATATAGTATGTGTAAATGTCGTAAGATAATTTCATGAAACACATGCTTCTTACGCGCACAGAAATCATAATTTTCTTAAAAAGAAACCTTAGGTCAAAGTGCAAAGTAAAACATTCATACAATCATTAGTGCAAAATGTTAGAAGTGAAATCCTAGACAAATACCCAAATTGAATGGTATGGAGAGAGAGAAGTAGGGGAGGGGATCTAAAGTATATTAGAATCAGTAGAACATGATAAACATCTTTGTGAATATAAATTGAAAACTGATATCATCATGAATCCTCTTTTCTGCTAACTATGAACTCTCACTATTTTTAAAACGTGATATATAAGTAATGGAAAAAGAGAGGAAGTCAGTGCCATCTTATCAGTGAGCTAAAACACACACAATAAATCAAAAGGGTCAAGTAAGCGTGAAATGAATTTTTTAGTTGTCTTTGTTGAGAGAAATATTGTAGTCTCATAATATGTGTGGTCAAGTAAATTTTTAATCATAAAAGAATAGAAATAAGATGAATCTCCTGTTTGGCAGTTTGGCGAGGAGCCTCTTTGTCAAATTATATGTCATATTTATGGATATGTGAATCTTCTTACAAAACTCTCCTGCAAAATGTCTTCAGATTAAAGTAAAAATGTAACCTAACAATGCTTAAAATAAATCAAATATAGGATAAAATAGTTTATGGGTCTTTTTGAAAATAGAGAACTTAGGTTAAATTGCAATTATTTGAATCTTGTGTCGGTTTGCTCGGAAAACACGGTTGTCGACGCGAACGACCAAGAGTGAGTATCATCACACCATCTCCAATACTGAACTCCGACTTCATTTTCAGTTTCACTTCTCATGCATGCTCAAATGGCTTCTTATAATCTGCAAAATGCTCAAATCATAGATGAACCGTACAAAGACTTTTGAAGATAGAATCAAAACACTAATATATACTTAAAAAATGACTTTTATGCCATGGTTAAATTCAACAAAACCAAGGTTATCATATGCGTATAATCAACGCTATATTTTGCTTTCTTCGTCGAAATGAAAGGTATGCTTGAATACACACACTGAAGAGAAGTATCACCACCACAATACATAACCATATAAGTAGCAGCAGAAAAGTACATGACACACAGCAATTTTTATGGATAAAATACATACAATACAAAAGATAACCGCATATTGGGTTTCATTCCAGCATCATCAAACTCCACACCAAATGAAATAGTACTAGAGGATACAGATATAGAAAATCACAGACTATTTAAATTTCATATGTACAAAGTAACACTGAACACAAAAACATTAGACCATATATTATCATCTCGGCGATAACCTCAATACCGATATGTATGATCAGGAGATGCAGAAAAAAATATTTTGGGTCGTGATGGTAACAATCTGAGTTTGGACATTTAGATATATTCAAGCTTGGTAAAGATCAGTGGGCGAGAGATCGATTGAACGAGGATGACAAAAGGATAGCAAAAATGAGCATCCAAAAACACAATACACAACCATCTATACTATATATATATATAATTATAACACAATAGTATAGTGACACTCTACTTCTCACAAAGATAGCACACAGAAAACTTTTGGAATAAGGGCTAAAACCACCATGCATCACATTGTGTTACATTCATCATTAAGAAAGAGATGTCCATGCGCAGAAATATGGGTCAAAACCAGCATTGAACATCTCTTGATCTCATACTTCTGCATGAACTTCTTATGATCAATGATGAATTGAATATACTTCTGCTCCTGAGTGGATCAGATTAAACGGTCCCCGCTTGGAGATGTTGGGCAAAAGAAGCTTGTATCGACAAATAGATATCAAGTTGACAAACGTGGTTATCATAATCTACTTATACTGATCTACCTTTAAGCCCCCTCCCCACGCAATCACCTTTCAACACAGTAGACGCATTTGCTTGTTCGTTTCTAGATTTCAACCACTTTGGACAGATTCTCATTCATGATTGTATGTAATGACTTACTTCTACTAAAAATGTTCTTTAAGAAAATTGTGATTTCTAAACATATGATGCAATGGTTTATCTCTTCATCTACCATCCAATTGGTAAAAACTTATACATTAGACTAATTGTCCTTAAACATATAATACGTTTAGAATGTTAGTTAGAAGATAACGTCACAAAATACATTGCTTTCATACATTTAATAAATAGTGTTTTAGTACAAGTAAGTCACTAATAATTATCATGATGCAACTTTTCAAAGTGAAATCTAGAAACAGCAGTTGAATGATGTGTAGAGAGAATAATTAAGGGCTTAACTGTAAGTTAGAATCAGTAGAATATGATAAACATCTTTCGTTTACACAAATTTGAAGATCTCTGCATTCGTCAGTTAATCTCTAACTACAACCCTTCGCAGCAGTTGCTTTATTCAGATTATTTATAAATGCGATTAAGAATGATTTAACCTATGAAAGATGAAAGAGAGAGAGAAGTCATGTTGTAATTGGTGACAACACTAACATCTAATGAATAAAGAAAGAAAGTGAATAGTTTCTATAGCACAGCGTTTATATTGTCTTGTCTGTTTTTAGTGATAAGAAGTCTTTGATTGTTTAAGATAAGACAAGGCGAATGGTTTATTCAAGTCTTCTTGTTGAGAGAAACTTATTTCTCATAAATAACTCTTTCAAAGTAAAGTTTAAGCATCTAAGAAAAAGTAAAAAAAAAATTCTTGTGTTGGTAAAAGATAACTTCATTGTCTTGGCAATAACTTTAAAAAAAAATTAAACACTTTTTTATTCACTATTTGCAAATTAATATTGTATATAATATATATTCACACTTTTTATAAGTCTATTTTGACTATTTTTTTCATTGAAATCTATTTTAGCAACCAATGTTTTTTAGTTTTATCTTATGATAATCCTCATTTATTATTAGAAGTATTTTACAAAGCATGGCCAGTACAATAAATTGAAAATAAAGACAAAAAATAGACCTAAAAATTATTTGTCCCAAAAATATCACTCAAGGAGAAAAAATGACCAAAATACTTTATTAAAGTTGTAAATATATATTTATACCTGGGTTACTAAAATCTAAACTTAGGGTTTAGAGTTTGGTGTGTAAGGTTTTGAGTTGTTGGTTTAAAAATTAAATATTAAAAAATATTAAAGATTTTTAAAATAAAAAGTCTATTTTGATCATTTTTCTCTCAATGTTAAATTTTATGAACAAAAGTTTTCAAGCAAAAGGCTAATTTGTCCATAAATAACGACACCGTCTGCTTTATGGTTCTCGTATTCACATTTTTTTGTGGAAATCGGTTCATTTAAAGTTAAATAAATTGACAGCTACCACTGTAGACTTTAAATCAAACACTCCTACTTCTCATGGAGTGGGCATTATATTGATTATTTATTCCCTATTTCCACAAAAAATCATAAACCTTGAAATAAATAATAGGCCTATATTTTACGTTTACTAATCATATATAAGATATAAGTTACATAATGTAATTAGCATTTGAACGACTAGATTT